>QAOC01007375.1:16493-109592 GCA_003255005.1 Begonia fuchsioides | reverse complement strand
TTGTTGAAAATTTACGAAACTTTGTGTTATAGTGTCTTACAGTGCTATAAATGTGTGATACAAGTTTCAAGAATTTTATTACCGTATGTAATTTTAACAAAAAAATTTGTTTATATATTAAAAAAATTATAGTAAATCGTACAGTCGTCAAAAAAATTTAAAAACTTTCAGAAAAGTATATTTTATTGTAATTAATGTATGATAAAAATTTTAAATTATTTTGATAAGATTTGATTAATTAAAATAATTTAAAAAAAATTAATAGTGCATTCGAGCGAGGGACGAATTTTGTCTCGTTCGTCTGAGTCTTGCCTCATTCGTATGAGGCTTGCGTCCGACTAATTTAAAATTTGTTTTTTGAAAAACTAAGGTGTAATTTAACGTATTTCACGAAAATTGAGGCCACACTTTATTTTTACTCTAAAATTAATTCAACGAAAAGTAGTACCTTTAGTTACTATTCAACTAAGCTTTCTACTCTCCTTTTTGCTTTTATAAATTCCTCCGACATCTGCTCCTGCCTCTCCCTGCGATCCAGTTTCTGGATTTTGAAAGCTCTAGCTGAAGCCGGGATACATGGCGAGCGGAGGAGGATATGGGGATGCCAACCAGAAGATTGATTATGTTTTCAAGGTCGTGCTGATTGGGGACTCGGCGGTTGGAAAATCTCAGATACTTGCTAGGTTTGCTCGTAATGAGTTTAGTTTGGACTCCAAGGCTACGATCGGGGTTGAGTTTCAGACGAGGACTCTCGTTATTCAGCACAAGAGCGTCAAGGCTCAGATCTGGGATACTGCTGGGCAAGAACGGTAATTCTTTTGTGGACTACTCATTTGATTTCTTCTTTACTTTTAATTTGTCGCTGTTTTGCTCTGAGACTTTGGTTTGTGTTTTCTGCAAAGTTATTTTAGTTTTTCTGCTAGGGTTTTATTGTTTGATGAACTGTAATGTTTTGAGTTTGGCGTTTATGTCTTCAATTTGTATCGTCAAATGAGAGTGAGTTTTCTGTTGGTGCTACGGGAAGTGTTCTCGCAAATATGTTTTTCTTTTGTTAGAACATCTTCCAGCTTGGAGTGTATGATCCTATTTTTCATGCAAATTCTGATGCGATAGGAAACTGTGTGTTTAGTGATATTCCAAAAGTTGGACATGAAAACTTTGATGTGATCTGGTTTCACTTTCCTGCTATCAAACCTATCAATCGCCATTATAGACCACTATGATTCTGACGTCTCAGATTTGAGTAGTTAATGTCGTCGAATTTTTATTTGCATGCTCTGTGATTGAGTGGAGATTTTGTTGACTAAGTCATTTCTTAAACATTGCTCTATTCCTAGTCTATGCTTGATCTCAGCAACACACCAGATGACAACAAGAGAATTCTGGTCTTGTTAAACGTAGCACATCCAAATATGCATTAAATCTTTTGACACCATATCATGTTCTCTTATTTTATATGCACTTCCTTGGATTTAAAAACTTGGCAGCGTGCAATGAAATTTCTGGAAAATCACCCATCCTGTGCTTGTCAATTTGTTTTAAATATGAAAAGAACTGATGATATTTCCATTTTAGGACTGGTAAGTTGTCTTATTTTAATGATTTTGGGCAATATTTAAGTAATGTGTGAAGCAGAATGGTATTGGGCTATCAGAAAATTCTTTATCATAAAAACTTGTTTCGATACGTTCTTTCCGTCTTGTGATTTTAACTTGTTCATTCCATATAAATACTGTATAGCAGGTGTTTGGTAAAGTACTTGCCATTTGCTGGACTAGTATTTGGTAGAGGCGACAATATAGTCAAAGTAATTGTAAAACTAGCGCAGACCTTAAGCATTCAAATTGCTTTTTGATAAGTTTGCCTAACAAAATGCTATATCTGTCTTTTTCATAGAGAACTATTATGAGGCTGATGGAAGTTTTTTCGCATACACACTATTGTAAAGTGTTCCAATTGTTAGTTGGGTATAATAGATGATATAGATTTGTGTATAAGTAGGGGTCTCTTGCCGCTCTCTCACTCCATATTTTGTGCAGGTACCGTGCAGTTACTAGCGCATATTATAGAGGTGCTCTTGGAGCAATGCTTGTTTATGACATAACAAAACGCCAGACCTTCGATCATATACCTCGTTGGTTGGAGGAGTTGAGAAGTCACGCAGATAAGAACATTGTCATCATTCTAATTGGTAACAAGAACGATCTAGAAAATCAGAGAGCTGTTCCTACTGAAGATGCCAAAGAATTCGCCGAGAAGGAAGGATTGTTCTTCTTGGAGACTTCAGCTTTGCAATCGACAAACATCGAAAGTGCTTTCTTGACGGTGCTTACAGAGATCTTCAACATTACGAACAAGAAAAGCTTAGCGGCCTCTGAAAACGAAAGTAATGGCAACCCTGCATCATCGCTGACTGGGAAGAAGATCCTCGTTCCCGGCCCTGGACAGGTAATTCCGGCTAGGAACAAGATGTGTTGTACATCAACATAAATATGTTGGAATTGTGAATTACAGAGATGGATTCAAATGGATTATGTGTTGCTAGTATCAATTTTTGATGGGTGTGATGTGTATACTTAATTCATATAATCTTATGCTTAGCTTTTGAGCTTATAACATCTACCAATTACTGGCTAGTGATTTGATTGTGGGTGTTTAGAGGTAATTTCTGTTTGCTATTTGTAGCTTAGTTAAATATAGTAGAAATGATGAATCAGGATTAGCTCGAAAAGTTCGACATGATTGATTCTGCCAGACTTTTCTAACCTTGGGTCGCTCGAGCTTGCTCGATTGACACATTTCATAGAGTTTTTGCGATATGTTGGATAGTCGTATTCAGCGTTCATTTTTGGTTTCTGCTCCGGAACAAACTTTGATTTGAGCTGGAACCATAGTTCGCAGTCTAAGTTCAAGTTCTATGATGGAACAGAAACGGATCCGTCCTTAATTTTATGTGCGTGACCCCCATAGAATCTCTCGTCATTTAGATTTTTATAAATATTCAATCGATAAAAAAATTAGTCCAAAAAAATAGTTTTTTTTACAATATGAAAAGAAGTTTAAATAATTAGAAAGATGGTGCATGTAGGAGTGGGCAGCCCGAACCAACCAGAAAACTAGAACTAACTCAAACGGTTTGAGTCGGGTTTTAGTTCAAATAATCAGTTTTTAGTCGGGTTCAATTGTGGTTATTTTGGTTCGGTTTGGTTTTCGGTTTTTGTTCGAAAACCCAAACCAAACCGAAAAATTCGATGTTTGTCCTAATTTCATTTTCCTATTTTTGTTTTTGTTCTTCACTCGTGTTTCGTCTCTGTTTTGTAACTTTAAAAGCTACGCGGTCGACACCTTACAGACGCGGTCGACACCTTGTATTTGCGGTCGACAGTTTGCAAAAGGCGGTCGATACCTTGTATTTGCGGTCGACACTTTGCACATCGACCACAACGAATCGTTACAAACTTACAATAGTTACAATGTATTTACATTTGTAATTTTTTTTACTTTTATATGTAAACTAAATCAAGCCAAACTAACTCAACCCAACCCGAAATCGTTTCGTTTGAGTCGAGAATTTTTTTTTTAGTTTGGGTCGAGTTTTGGATTCTTCTTTTAACCCAAAACCCATTTGGGTTGGGCTGGCCAGGTGAGAACCCGACCCAACCCAAACTGTGTCAATCTCTAGGTGGACCGTGAAAGAGTCCATTTCAAAAGTCTAAATGAATATAGATTAAAAATACTTAGGAAGTTGACCTTCCACCACGAGAGGCTAAATTAGGGGACGGACCTCGGGGTCCACTCTCAAGCCAGCCCCCTCGGTCGGGGTGATTTGCCCTCCTCTCTGACTTTTTGATTTATTTGAAAGTAAAGTTTAAATTTTTTACGTAATATTTTTCCTAAACATATGTGTGTCAAAAAATAAGTAGTGTCAAATAATTCAAATTAATATATTAAATAAAATAAATAAAATATAAACTTGTTATTGTTTCGAGAGGAATCTGTTTGTGATAGTTGAGACGCCGGTGGAGGAGGCTGTTGATGTAGGGCCTTGTCGAGTGTGCAGAGGTGAGTCATTTTCATCTACTGATTTCGTTCGAATTTTTGTAGGAATGTAGGTTACAACAAGTGGGAGTCGAATTCAGATTGAGTTTAGTGGTTGGGTTGAAGGGAAATAGCTACCCTTTTCGTTGCGCTTTTAGGACTTGAGCGATATTTTCCAATTTCTCCTTGTTTGCCTTTTTGGTTTGCATTTCCGATTTGAATCTCTTCTTTGTTTAGAAATTTTATCATATTTATCGTTTATTTTTCAATTATCACTTGGGTTTTCAGTCTTTTGATTGCTTTTGCTTTGTTTAAGACTTTTTTGCGATGGAAATTCTGGGGATTTTTTCTTTTCAGTTGAAGTGGATTTCAAGTTAATACATCTTTGTCTCCAGCTGTTTTATTTTCAGTTATCACTTGGGTTTGTAAGAGTCTTTAGCTTCTGGAATTTCAAATTTGGTGTTGCAATTAGTGTTTCTCATTGATTTTTTCTGGAATTTCTGTTGAGCTGTAGTTCTCTGCTAGGAAATTTATGAAATCTGAAGGCAAGCTTTAGAGGAAGGCATCTGTTGGCTGCTTTTTTTATATCCTTTTAATATATCTTAATTAGTAAGACATGTCTTGTGGATTCACCCATCAGTTAATTTGGAATCCTTAACTAAACTGAATGTAGAAAATAACATTGAACTGTCTGGTTTGTGAAGGATTATGTCATCTCCGGCTCATTCATCGGTCTCAGTCACCACAATCATTGGAGCTAATGCCAATTCTTCTCTGACTGCGGAAGACTTTCACTTCCCCTCCGACCTAATTTCTATACAAGACCGCAAAGATGAGGCCATGATGGGTTAGTTTCATTCTAAATTTTTCTCTTTTTTTTTGCTTTCTTTTTCCATTTATATCGTTTTTTTGGAACTTAGAGTACGGAAAGTGTTGTATTCGACATCATTTTTGTTAAAACATGTATGCTTTTTACTGAAACATAGGGTTTCGAAAGCCTTGTTTTTTGCATCGATTTGGTTGATTTCTTCTATGGCAGCTGTAGTTGATGCGTATCTGCCCTTTCTTTGTCTTTTTTAATGGATTGGAAGTATAAATTCATCTATAGTTGCAATGGCTTCTTTGTTACTTCAAACATTGTGCACACCTCTATAAGTGGTTTCCCAAAATATTCTTTTTCAATGCTCAAACGTTCTATTAGAGTACTTGAACATTTAATGTTATATACGAACTGTGTGTAATTGTTAGACACAAGTATTATACTAGTTCAATAATCAATCATTCAACTATTAATGCATCTGCAATGAACTAAGATATCAAAAATTTGCTTTTGCTTTTGCTAATCTAAAACATATTGAATTTTGTTCATCTAGTCTATAATTTTTTTCATCAATCAATAAAGGGTGAGAGAAACCAGGACTAGAAGAAGCATATTTTCATTATTCTATTTATACGTCCACATTGAATTAACTAAAAGGTAATGAGACAATAATAGGTAATTTAAAGTTGTTAAGTGGATGAATAACTTATTGTTATGAGACATAATTATTTGACTCTATGTCAGTTGAATCTAAAAAAAATCCAGTCTTTTATTTTATTGACACTGAATTTTCATTCTTTTAAGGGGCAGGGATGGAGGGATAGACCAAACAACATGTTTGCTCAATATTTCTGATGTGATTTTGTTTGTGATTTGCAGTTTTAAAATTTGATATCATGGCTGCACTAGACAAGGAGGTAAAATCTCTTGACGAAGATGGGTGGATATTTGAAGGCCCTCAATCTCGAATAAACCTTATATCCTCATCTCAAGGTTAGTTTCCACCTCGGTTGATGCTTCTTTGTGTTTTGGTGATATGGAAGGGGATAGAGGATTAATTTTCTTTTCCATGTACAAGATTCTGATGAAGAATTTTCTCTGGAATTTTAGGAAGCTTGTCCAATTCCAATAATTTTGATGCATACTAGTTTATTATTTTAAAAACAAAACCAAACCAACATTGAGTTGGACAACTCGATGAATATGAGATTGATGCGAGATTAACAATTTTACTTCCATTGAATATTCCTAAGACGTTATCTTTTCTATCATACAATTTTGTAATATTAGACCGCTGATTTTTGTGGCTCCCTCTTGTTTAATGATTAATGGATACATTCTAATTTGAGCAATTTGGATTCAGATGGTCTTCTACGAAGGCGCACAGAAGTGAAGAAGACTTGGAATAATCTTCCCCAAAAATGATAGGTATGTGCTTATGATGATCTAATAAGATTAGTTGTAATTGATATGTCATGATTATGGTCCATTAGTACAATCTCTAATAGAGCAAGAAAAAAGATCAAATTTCAGCTCGGATGAGGTCCGGCCCAAATTTCTGAGTTTTGGTTCCAAATTTTTTGGAAGATGAATCACGCTGTCTAGTTCAGAATCATGGTGTAGTTCAGAATCATGGTGAAACTGGACAGAACTGGTCTGTGCTTATCCTTTGTCTCTATTAGTTTTTATGGCAATTCGTAGCAACAACTGTCATAAAAGTCAGAGCTTTAAATAAAAGATAATTTAATTATTTATATATTCTTTTAATATTCTTTTTTTCATGTAAGACACTTTTTTCTTTTTTAGATCCTGACATGTGAGATTTTTTTTTTTTTTGGTCAAAAATCGAACTTGAGACCTGTGGAGAAGTCTTCACTTTCATAGAACTTAACCCGACAAATTTATGTCCCGGAGCTAAAACTGGACTTTTCGGGTTGGTTCAGTTCTGGTTTTGTTCCATAATATAAAAAGTAAATCTTTATGGATAGGTAACCGATACTTATAGTGTTTTTCTTATTCGGGCTTGCATTTACGGCTGATGTTTCTTGTTTTCGAGAAAGTTTTGTAATTTTAAGGTAACGATTTCATCAAATTGGTTCTTGTTGGCATGAGGGGGGAGTACTTTTCGAAGTCCGAGAATTTATCAGTTCGGTTGGTATCGGTTTTGGCTATGCAAAATCTAAACCAAACCTATGTCGGGTTTCCAAAAGTAGGGCTGGGCTGAGTTCTTGGATTTTCCCAAATTGGATTGAATCAATCGGTATTAGCGATGATCATTTCATCGATTCTTGATCGGATTTCCACCACCCCTGTCAACTGTAAGCCGAAAAGCATCCTTTCTGCATATTTTAACCACCAAATTGACATCAAATTATGCGTAAATTAAGTTCTTTTTCATCATCAAACTACGCCGAAAAGCATAAAAATCGTTGAAGACTCAGAACCAATCTTCAAAACTCCCTCTCATTCGCTTGAATCGATCTCTCTCGTCCCTTTGTTTCTCGACGATCAAGAAGATTCCCACCCTTTAAATGAAGTTTTATTTATTTAATTATTTGATATTTTATTTTATAAAATATAACAAACTTTTAAAGTCTGATCCATCAAAAATCCAAAAGCATTTGTCAAAGTTTAAAGCTTGTTTACTTGCCGGCAATATGATTGAGGAGACAAACTACTTAATTTAGTCAGAATCATAAGTTAAATCAGAACTGTCAATTTTAATATAGTCTTGATTTTAATTTTAACAGTAAAAGACCATGAAACCAGAACTGAGACTGTGAGACAAAAAAGTGCTAAAATCGAATAAAACTCGACCTAAACTTCAATAAAATTTTATATAAATATTAAAATTAGTTAAACCCTCGCAATTATTTAAAACTCAATATAAATAGAATTAAAAATATATATTTATATTTATATTTTAATTTTTTAAATATAAAATAAAATTAAAATTAAAACGAAGCCAGAATATAAATTATAATTTTAATTTTATTTCAAAATAAAATCAAATTTAAACTCCTAATTTGAACTAGAAAGATTGACTGGTTGGAAATGATCGGCTGAAGCCAAGGCATCGAGCCAAAGGCATGCTTCTAGGGATTTGGGTCCGTGAAAACGAAAGTTGTTTTTCTCTCCACTACTCTGCTGACGTTGGATGGAATAAGACATTTAATTTTGTCCTAAGTTTTGTTATTTTCCCCACACATTTGTAATTCAATTTTGGTTCATTCGTTTGAATTTTTCAATTTCCAAACAACACTAAAAGATGATAGAGATCCAAGGCGCATCGACATCTTGCTCGTGATCAAAATGGAACACGCATGAGTTCATCGCATGATTTGGACACATCGTCATTTTGATTTCACACCGACTCTTATTATTTTAGTGATAACTGCATGCTTAATTCATCTTGGTCTTAAAATTTAAACAGTTTAATTTATCGTATTGATATACCCTTTAAAAATGTCCATGCAAATAACTATTTTGATTTACTAACTAACTAGAAGTATACGAAGCAAAAGATAAAACTATGATATACGACCCCATCAAATTAGAAATCCAAGAGGTCACCTGAGAACAAGTGTCGATCATAAATTTCGAACCATGTCCAAAATGAAAGAACTTGTAGACGCCTTCAAGTTTATGCCTTGACGAGCTTTCTGAAGCCGAATCTTTCGATAATGTTTTTCCAAGCTCGATTTGCATATCTTGAGGTAGATGCTTACACATAGAGGATCTTTGAGCTAACAAAAAAAGTGTGAGGGTTTTGGTCGAAAGTGTTGAAGTTTGATGTGACTCGAATTCTATTGGGACCAGACGTGTATGCTCATGTTAATAATTTTATTAGAGTTTTATTTTTTTATTAATTGGTTGAGCTATAGTTGCAGAACTTGCAGTTAAAGTTTGATATTTATAGTAGTTCATTGCTCGTGATTTTTTTCAAAAAAGATTTTTCTACTTTAAATCTTGTGTTTCATGTGTTACATTCTTTTCGGGCATCATCTAAGCATAAATCCTTCAAAGCTTTGTCCAAAAGGAAAAAATTATACTAGGAGCGTCAAGAAATATCATAAATAGCATCAAAACATCCGCTTAACTAGAAGTGTACCGTTCATGGCGACAAGGACGTGAAATTACAAGTTTAGCAGATTGTGGCGACCCATCTTAAAAAAAAAAACAAAAAGACAACCTAATACATTGTTGATTGTGAATGTTCAACTTATATCAACCGATATGCATAATCATATATTATTTTAAAGAATAAAAATTTGTATTACATATAATTAGAATTTTTCTTCTTATCGAATACAACACGTTTTTTATTACAAAACCAATAATAAATTCTTAAGAAATCCAACATAAAACATATAATAGTGTAATGGAACCTAAGTTTGCTAGTACTAGGTCAAATGTAGTACCCTCGAACAAGGAAAACTCTCTCTCTCCTTTCTCTCTCTATTTTTGAATTCAGTTGGTTCAAAAATAGTATATTTAATACAACAGTTAAGGTTCGATGTCTTGTGGTCGCAGTGTGAGAGATTAATCATCCAATGTAGGGTAGCTCCTTGTGGACGACAAATCGACTTTTTATTTCTGGACCGTTGAATCACTGTGATTTATTCTCTCACAATCTATCGAGCTCGTGTATAAGAACTCCAGGAGCAAGAAATTTCACCTTTAGTACAACAGCTGTGAGGTGACTTTCCTGCTTCTCGTAGAACCACGGGGAGTTGATCGAATCAATTCCTCAGTCTGTCAGCAACTTCAAGAATGGCTTCTTCTTCTCCTTTGAATAATTAGGGTTTCGATTTTGAGGAAATTCTATGAAACGACAACCTTGAATTCTGATAAAAATAGAATATTCCCTGCCACTGCAAATGTTTTCGATTTGAAATTATTTTTTTTGTCTAATTAATCCATTTCTTAATCACATGCAAATTGCAGAGCTTATCTGGAACAGCTCTATGTTTGTTAATGGCGAAATCAACGGAAGATTCGTTTTATCGTTCATGTTTTCAATATTACAATTAGATACATATGATATATTTATATTCATTATTATATTTGAAAAATAAAATAGAGAAACCCTAATCTGCCAGAAACGAAAGTTTTCGAAGGAAACAAAGATTAACCCAAATATGAGAGAATTTATAAGTCTTTCGAGACTGCAAATGTCTGAATGAGAGTTATTGCGTTCGAATAGCCATAGTTTTTTCAAATGTAGTACCATTGAACAAGGAAAACTCTCTCTCTCTCTATACTTTCTCTCTCTTCTTCTTCATTGTTTGCTGCTGTGAATTGACTACTCGCATAAACTTATCTCAATTGATTCAGGAATAATAAATTTAGTACAGTGGCTAAGGTTCGATGTCTGGTGGTCGCAGTGTGGGAGATAATCATCCAATGTGGGATAGCTCCTTGTGGACGACAGATCGGCCTCCCATCTCTAGACGGTTGAATTACTGTAATTTACTTCTTCACAACCTGTCGGGCCAGAATGTAAGGATTCAAGAGCGTGAGATTTCGTCTTTTAGTACAATCTGTCAGAAATGAAAGTTTTCGAAGGAACCAAAGATTAACCCAAATATGAGAGAATTTATAGGTCTTTCGAGGCTTCAAACGTCTGAACGAGAGTTATTGCGTTCGAGTAGCCATAGTTTTTTTAAATACCATATTTTTTTAACTATTTACCCAAAACTCAAGTCAGTAATTAATTTTTACCCTATTTAAAAAATAAAATTGGGTACCCACTGGCCACCATTATTTAAAGGTATAAGCTTTTTTCTTAAGCTTTTACTTTATTTTTAATTTAAAAGAATTTTTTTATAATTAATCAAAGCTTTTGTCTTTGTTTATGGAATCCACTTTTATTTATTTAATGTTTTTACATCTCAAAACTAAAAAAATTAATATAATAATTCATGAATAATAGAGCAAAAATTACTTGAAAAATCAATACATACACCAAAAGCCAATTTTCAAAAATAAAAAATTACAAAAAATTAAAAGTATTGCAATTCAAAATAATAAAATTTTACTTAATGTTTTGGGATTAAATAATAAAATTTCTATTTGTTATGTTTAGTGCCCGTAAATTCAACGTTCTCATAAATTCATCGATAAAATATTATAGTATAGTTACGTTTAATAAACGTGACGATAAACTTGATTTATAAACTAAAGTTCACATGCATGTAGATCCAACAACCGAACGAATTAAAATATCAAATTAATTAAAATTTTCGGGTGGGTCCCACCTAAATTAATTATATTTGGATTAAATATTATCTTAATAATCAGGGATAGGGTAAACTGGAGCGACGTTAATGTGTCCCCACTGCCAAACAAGTGGGATGAGTCAGCCTTGAGGTAGATTTATTATTTGTCCTGAACGGCGACGTCTCATTCGATCTCTCTCTCTCCCCAGACGACTGTCGCTATCTGACGTTGTATATCATTCCACAACGCGCGTCCACTCTAATCCGACCGTTGATTTGTTTTTAGCCTTTTTACATGGGCCCCGCTGCGTCTTTAAAAATTGAAACGTGGAACTGGGACGAACCTCGCGTTGACCCGGAGTTTAATTTGGGTTTTTGGACAATTAATGAGAAATTTATACGTGAATAAATACAATATTAAATTAACTTATCATATTTTTTTTATTATAAATGTAGGTATTATAAAAACTATAATAAATAATGAAATTATAAATAATGTATTCTACCAATAATTAATATTAACAAGAATATTTCTCCACATTCACGTCTATGTTTAATGCTCTGACTCACGAATCATATACTGCCACGTAATCTCAGCAAAATGTTGTGTTATATATGAAGCTATGACCAATTGGCCAGGATTAGTATAATCTTTTTATAATATTGATCGACAGGTACAGCGGGTGAAATATGTAATAATTAAAAGTTGGGGGATGGAAACATAATATAAGTTTTGGGAGACAGGTGGCACGTAGCTAGTGGTGGATAATTGAAAATTTGGATTGCAGCGGGAGTCGGAAGACAGTGCAACTCCCCTTGTGCCTTTATTGGCTTTTGTCCAATCTTTATGTGACGACGACGTTTCGGTGACAAACTCTGTGGGACCCACCTCACATGCTCTCCCAGTCCCCTCCTTCCCGCCCCTCGGTCAGAGTGGGGACCACACGTCTTAATGTCTGTTTTATCCTCTGCTCCGAGACCATGGCGCGCCTTTATCCGACTTTATAGAGAAACTAATACAGGCTGAAGTTACCATCGTACCCCTGTTGCCGTGGAGTAACATCTGATTTTTAGAGATGCTTTAAATTGACGTTCACTTTTTTTATCTTATATACTAACGTGTAAAACATTTATTTATTAAATAAATAATTATTTAAATTTAAATATTATTATTATTATTATATTAGATAATATTTAATAAATTTGCATCTATAATAGAAATTTAATAATAATTATATCTGTAATTAATAATATCTTTTAGTAATATCTTAAATTTTTAATTTATGAATTGACATTTTAAATTCAGACTATGTCAACTAACACCGTGCTGTGAAATTTAAACTAATTGATCTTTCTTTACTATTTAGTTTTGAACTATCATTTTTCAATAGGATAATCGAGAATAATAAAATAAAACAAAAAAAATTAAAATTAAATTGTAAGAAAATACATAATTGATAAAATTAAGTATTACTGTGTTGAATTATTAAATATTAAAATTGGAAGTGTCAATTAAAAATATAATTATATTTTGAGACATAAATTGATAGAATTTTGAAAATGGCTGTTAAATTTATTGTTATCTAAATTAAAAATTGTTAGGTCGTCGAATGGACATCATGTACGCTCGTAGATCGTAAAGCAATGGGCCCACAACAACGCANTTATTTTATTATATAATATTAAATATATTTTAATTAAATTAGTATGTTAAAAAATTCACTAATAAAGCCAAGTTAGTATCGGAAGAGTGTCCTTATTTGTCTCTGTGTCCGCCATTGAAGGTTAATTGCAGAAGCTTGAAGAAGAAAGTGTAACAAATAACAATGGCGATGGAAATTTGGAAAGGGAGTGATTATTACATGGGCTTTTTACCGACTCCCCAGTTGTTTTTTTACAGCATCAGATTATCACAGAACTCTCTCTCTCTCTCTAACGCTGAAGCAGATTGGCTCCGATCGCGTTTACATTCTCAGCGAGGCTCAAGTCTGATAATAGATCACAAATTTTCTCCTCCATGTTTCTTGTTTTTGAATCTGCCATCGGAGTTATTTTTAGTTCCACTGATCGGAGCAGTACCAGGGGAGCGTCGGAGCTTGCTCGTCGGAGAAGAAATTACAGGCCTCTTCACCGCCGAAGAAATCGTATTCCTCCATTTTCACCATCTGTTGCTGAGGAAGGTGGTAATAAGATTTCTGAAACTGGCCAAGGGTCAGCGTGGAAGACGATGGCGGAGAAATTTGAAGGTTGTTTCCATGGAGGATTTCCGGCGAGGAACCGCCGGCGTTCGGGCTGTTGTCTTCGTTCAAAATGGCGCTTGAATCACTGTCCGAAGACCCGTCTTTGAAATTATCAGGAAATAACGAAGCTCCCATTGCTCCATCGTCGCTTCCATTGTTGGAGCTTTTGAAGCATTCTTGGTTTATATTCGATTCCGCCATTAATGGATCGTTAACCTCTTCTTTGATAGATTCATTCCAATCACTGTTCTCTTCCTGAAGCTTCACCTTCAATTCCAACACCTGAATCAAACGAAAAATTTTCAAACAGAGAAACACCACATTCTTCCATGATCGACCATGAAAAACTTAAATTCTTACCTCTTTGTGAATCTTTTCATTATCCTGCAAAAGGGTCTCGTAGTTTGCTTTAAGAGCTTCATAATTAGCTTTCAGAACTCCATAATCTCTCTCCAGCTGCTTCGTCTTCCATCTTGCTCGACGATTTTGAAACCAGACAGCAACCTGGCGAGGCTGCAAACCGAGTTCTTGGGCTAATTTCACTTTCCTCTCCGGTTCGAGCTTGTTTTCTACTTCGAATGTTTTCTCCAGTGCCCTCACTTGATCTGTTCCTAGTCTTCTCTTCTTCTCCGACACGTGGCAGTACTCTTCCACACTCCCTTCTTCGTCTAGCCCATCCATCGATGCCTGAAAGTTGCAGTAATGGCTACTTTGTTCGGCTGAAACCAATCATCAAGCAAAGAAACACACGCGATCAGCATTTTTTTTCGATCCCATCTCTCCAGACAGAATTTTAAAGCAAATTAAAATTAAATCTTCTAATGGGTGAGTCTGAGAACTATGAAATCCGCCATTAAAGGACAATTAACAGAGTTTTATTCTAAAAAACCTGCAGTCGGGCAGCTGGAAATCAAAGCACCCAAGGAATCAGAACTTCCAATCCTCCTCATGACTGAATGAAAAAACAAAAGGTAGTTATTAGATCAGACCCTTCTCTTCTCCTGATCTGCACGGCCATCTTTCTTCCCCAACTCCATCTCTCCTTCTCGCTGTTCCTTCTCTCTCTAAAACACCCATCAAAATAAACCCAAGGAAACACTCAGAAAATCAAACGATCTCTCAAGAACTCTTCTTCTGAATCTCTTCTCCCACTTGATCATCGCTCAATCATACAGCCTGCAACTGTTCTAATGGAAGAACAGGAGGAAGAAAGGCAGGAAGAAATTGATCGGGAGCAGAGCTGGATTTGCTCCTACCAGTCTTTTTAAATTAATCAACTTGGGTTAGATTCAGCCAGGGTTGAAAGTTTACTGTAGTTAGGTTTACTGTCCTCGGCAAATGAAATTCCTTCAAAATTCAGACCAAATGCAATTATGTTTCCCGGCTATAGCCGGTGATCTTCCCGGAGTTTTTATATGGCTCGGCTCACTTTGAGCCGGCTTCGTGTATCAGCGTGGTCGGCGCGATCAATGGTTTTCACTTGTCGGAAGACAAATATTAATAATTGTATTTTCATCGAAGTTAGTAAAATATCACGGAATATAATCACACACTTTTATGATTTTCTTCTCCAATAATCCCATCATAATTACAAATAATAATGTGATAAAATATTATAATTATTTCAACATAATTATATAATTTCAAATAGTTATTGATGTGTCAAAAATAATTAATAATTTTTTCTACATTAAAAAAATTATAATAAATTGTAATATTTTTAAAAATGTGTAAAACTTTCTATAATATTATCTTATATTATTGTACATGTGTGATAAAAATTTGAAGTCAACAGCCATTCTTTGCAGATGGTCGCTCCACACAGCAGCCATCTATCGCGATCAGATTA
Organism: Begonia fuchsioides; assembly: GCA_003255005.1. Classification (NCBI taxonomy): domain Eukaryota; kingdom Viridiplantae; phylum Streptophyta; class Magnoliopsida; order Cucurbitales; family Begoniaceae; genus Begonia; species Begonia fuchsioides. Next base: position 94,424 of record QAOC01007375.1, on the reverse strand, counting down.
ATTTTTTCAAAATTCGTGGTCATTTTGACCTATTACCATAAAATTCATGGTCACTTTAGCATTTTTACCCTTATTTGAAAGAAGGTTTACGTGCGAGTAATCCCGTCATTCTTCGTTCAAAAGCGAGAAGTCGTTTGATACACATCCAATAAGATTTGGCTCATTTAACTTATTGTAGCTTGGATAGTTTTCTTTTTTGTTTTTTTTTTTCAATAATGTAATGTTTTACATTAGTTGCTACAAAACAATGTCTTATTTCTCCGAACAATTGTCCAAGTCTCGTAGAAAAATATGAAGGCCTACAAATTAAACATTGGCACAACCTTGTCGGACATGTTTTCGGACTCGTTGTGGAAGCGACGATGATTTGAAAAAAAATAAACGCAAATTTGGTAGGAAATACATAGGAAAGACAAAGATACATAGAAATATCGAAAGTTTTAATGGATTCCGGCGACATCTGCGTTCACCTAAACATCGTAAAATCATAAATTAAATAAAAATATTTAATAAAAACTTAAATTGTGAAGTCATATCATCAACTTCGCTTTTAAAATGTTATCGAATAACAAAACAACTCTCTTCGTTTCTAAACAAAATTCGAGTCATCAAACTCCGACCCTCGAGCTCTTGTATCGGTGTTACGATTGCATCATACCGATCTCGTCGTACCCAAACAAATTTTATGAGGATTTTTGGGATAATGAAACCACTTTGATTGTCTTGGAAGTAGGTGCTTTTCTAGGGTTAGGGTTTTGGTGAAATGTTGAAAGAAATAAAAAGAAGATTACAAAGGAAAAAGTTAAAGGTGGGTGGAACGAATATGGTATCTTTTTAGTAGCTCGAAACACTCAATTTAAATAAAACTATTAATATTAATTAGGAATAAAATACACCAAATTAGAGTTATTTACTCTAAGTACTTTGATTAATTGATACATGTGACATATCTTTGTGTTCATTTAACTTGAGGCGATCGAATAATGCAATCGATGTTGCAGACGGTTGAATAAACTGGCCTTGCCGTGCGGCGGTCGACCTTACTAGCCTCATAAAATGTGGTGTTAAATTGATAAATTGGATTTTAACCTTTATTCATAATTTTTACATGATTTTATATATAATTCAGGTATAAATGATTATTTATTTTCTTTTAATTGCCATTCTTCAAAACGACGGCGTTTGGGTAATAGTTAAATTGTGAGAAAATTGCATTGGACTCCAAATGCCGGCGGCGGCGGCGATATCCAGTTATCACCTCAGTTTTCAGAAGCTGAACCACCGTGGTTTCGCCTCTCTGTTAGCCATTTCAGGAGCCAAGAGAACCATGCTCGCTGCAACTGCCACCGGCTGTAGCCATGGCTCAAGTGCAGGTGCCTTCACTACGATCAAAGAGAGAGTTACGTTTGAACGAGAGATAAAGAAAAGCAAATTTATCGCAATCGCCGGTCCTATCTCCGATGAAAAATCTGCCTCCTCTTTCCTCTCCCAGGTGCGGATTTCGATCTCTTAACTTTCTCAACGACGGAACGGAGCTTTGATTGAATCATCGCGCGTCTTCCAGACATTGTTCGCACTTTATTCAATGAAATAGTTTAAATTTTGAGGTTAAATTTGTTTCATTAGGTATAGGTAGGTGTCCATTCTGCTGTATATTTAATCAAACATGTATGCTAGAATGATTGTTGTCAGCTTTTCTCCTCCATCACGCAGCTTATCAATATTAGAAAATGTGATATGTGATAGATATTCACCAGTGTTTTAAGCTCACTGTCTTTAGTGTTTCTAATCCATGCTTCTTGTTTCTTATTCAATCCTAGGTTAGGGATCCCAGAGCTACACATAACTGTTGGGCATATAAGGTAAATAATTGGTAAATTGAATGTGGTTAAGAATTATGACTGACTATATTCGCATAGTACTTTTAATAATTCTAAATGCTGCATCTGGCATGATACTATATGTTTAAACATCTCATGTTGCAACCTATATGGGCGGTTCAGCTTGAAATTATGCTGGACTTTTTTAGAGGACGTTAGTGCAGTTTGAAGGGAAAAATGGAAGCATGAGATTGATTGGTTAACATGTTAACTTTGAAAACAGAGCCACATCTCAAGAGAGAACTCATTTATCTAGCCTTCGGCACTGGTGATTTTTGTTGAAGTCAGGTTGGCGATCAATATCGGTCCAATGACGATGGTGAACCATCCGGGACTGCTGGCAAACCAATTCTTTCCGCTATCATTTCTTCAGGCATAGACAGAGTCATGATTGTTGTGATCAGGTAACACGATTGTTTAAAGCACAATGATGGTTATATTTTCAATTTAAATGTGACTGCATCGGCTTGGAAATGAAACATTCTTGGTGTTGGTACCTGCCTTCTGGTGTGTTGTTCTTTAAGCTTTAGCCTATGATCGTGTATGCTACTGTATTTTTACTTATTCTCTTCTAAATTATGGAATATTAGATATTTTGGTGGCATTAAACTTGGGACTGGAGGATTAGTGAGGGCTTATGGTGGAGTTGCATCAGAATGTTTGAGAGATGCTCCTGTTTGTCTTGTGAAATCTAAGGTATTAAGTTACTTTATCTTCTTGGTTATTTGGCTTCTTCGTTTTGATTTCCAAGTTGGAGACACACTTCATCACAAAATTTAAGAAGTTCATTACAAATATTTAGACCACCTCAATGTTTAAATCTCAAGGATTTCATCTGCAACTATGCCACTTTATGATAAATAGGTATCAATAGGTGTGGAGGTGCCATTTGAACTTTTGGGACTTCTATACCACCAGGTAAGCTTACTAATATGCGTTAGAATCTCTCTTCTTTTGGGAGGGTTTTGAGTTTGTCTACTTGTAGTCATTTTTCTTTGCTCGATATTCTGTCCTGTGATTAATTTGGCAAATCTCTGATTGGAAACAATTTTGAACCTTGTTATTTTCTTTACTTCTTGATCGTACAATGTTATAGTTGATATCAAGCTCCTTTTACAATTCTGACATTCCTAGTTTAGTTTGAAAAATTGGGAGAGATGGGTAGCTTTAATTTGTTTTTATGCAGTTACAATCATTTGAAGCGGAGGACATCAGGCAAGATTATGAAACTGGTAAAGATGGAATAACTATGGTATCGTTTAAAGTAGATTATGACCGTGTCGAGAAGGTGAAGGATGCCATTAAAGCCAATTGCTGTCGGGATTTAGTGTTTTACTCATCATAGCAAGGTCCTCTTAGTACTCTTCACTGCCACTGTAAGTAAATAATTTACATTTCTTATTGGTATATATTATTACCAATTGGGGTGTATATTTCAATAGTATACATTGATTTTGATCATAAGATTCTCTATTATAATTTGACTTTTGTCATGACAGGTTCGCTTGCTTGATAGGTCTAACAACCTTAAAAATAGGTTTGACAAGTAAATAATTTTTTGAATTTTCCAAAAAGAAAAAAAAAATGTGTATAGTTTGTCTCCTGAGTAGATTAAGATTATATGGTCATTGTCATAACATGTGCGCTTGCTTGGCAGATCTGAAAATTATATAAATAAGTTTGAAGTAACAAATTTTTTTAGAGTTCTCCACTAGAAATTTAGAAGTCTATAATATTTTTTTGCCATGACAGGTGCGCTTGCTTGACAGATCGCAAACTTATCAATAATAATTCAACCGTTGCCATGATTGGTTTCGCCATTGGAAGGTTTGTAAACCATGTAAATAAGTTTATCTAAATAAAAATTTTTGGAGTTTTCAAGTAAAAAAATTAAAAGTCTATAATATGTTTCCTAAGTCCATTAAGACTACGATTTTTGTCATGACGGGTGCGTTTGCTTGATAGATTTAAAATTTTTTAACATGTCCTTTAAGTCGATCAAGATTATACGTTCTATGAGATGACATGTGCGAATGCTTGGTAGATTGTAAAATTTCAATAATAATTCGGTACTTGCCATGACGAGTGTGCTTGCTTGACATGTCTAAACAACATATAAATAAGTTTGAACAAATAAGAATTTTTGGAGTTTTTCAGTCGCATAAGTCTATTACGATTATACGGTCTTTGTAATGATCGGTGTGCTTGCTTGGCAGATTGTAAAATTATCTATAATAATTCGACTTTTCTGATGATGGGTGCATTTGCTTAGCATATCTGAAACCATATAAATAAATTCTGACTATATAAGAACTTTCAGAGTTTTCCAGAAGAAAATTAAAAGTCTATAATATGTCGTCTAAGTTTCCGTCTTTGCCGTGACGAGTGCGCTTGTTTGACATATCGTAAAATTCTCAATAATAATTTGGTTTTTGCCATGATAGGAGCGCCTACTTGACAGGTCTAAAACCACATAAATAAGTTAGACGTATTAAGAATATTCAGAGTTTTCCGGTAGAAAAATTAAAAGTATATAACATGTCACATAATTCTATTAAAACTATACTATCTTTGCCATTTAAAATGTAAGTAGAATTTGAGTGATTGATACGTATCATCAATTTATTTAGTATTGTCACGAGCTCAAAGATTCTTGTAATGCTAGGATTGTAATAGTTTTGTTAGGGTTTTCTCCTTAAGGAGGTTTTCCCTAGGATCGAGTAATCATATCTCGTCCAGACATCGAAAAACAAAGAAAAGAAAGAAGCAAATACTAAACTTGAATTTCTTGATTGATTCATCGTACGTAGGGTTAGCACCATTTAAATAGACTCCATGACCTAATTAATATGAAAAGACTAAACTGACCCACAAACTTAATTAAAATAACAACTAATAATTAATAATTAAATAATTAGACTCGTCGGGAATAATGTTTCCCTAAGAAAGAATCCTGAGGATTTGGGTCCGTAACATCACTCCCTTCCGCAAAAAAACAACTTGTCCTCAAGCTAGAAGGATGAAAATAGTTGGCTTCAAGCACTCGTCCGGTACTGGTTCCTCTTCCAACTCACTGCCTGCCTCAGTATCTTCCTCGCAGTATATAAGGAACAAGCTTTTGCATGTGTGTCTTTTCGAGAAAAGCTCATCACAGTTAAAACACAGGCATCGGGCCCTTCGATCTGCCGTCTCCGCGTTGGATAGACCTCGAAACGTGTGTGGTACTGTAGGCGGGGGCCCAGTCGTTCGGACTAGGGACTTGACCAAGGTCGGCTCTACTAACGGTATGACAATGTATGCTGGGCTGCGCAAGAAACGCCGGGAAGGGGCCAAGCTCGGAGAGGCTGATAAGGCGGTGGATAGACGCTCATAGGCGCGTGCTAATGCCATGACCCTCTCTAAAGTCGGTGGAGTCTGTAACTCGACCTCGACACGTAACGAATCAATAAGTCCGGCAGTAAAGAGCTCTATTGATTGGTCTGGTGTGACTGACAAGGCTCTGGTGACTAGGCTTTGGAACTGCCTCTGATACTGGGCCACCGTTCCTGTCTGCTTTAAATCAACTAGTTCGCCCATAATATTTTGACTAGCATGTTCACCAAAACGTTCTCTGCACGATGCTCGGAAATGCGCCCAAGACAAATCAGGCTGGCTGCGCTGAAAACACTCATAACAATCATCAGCTTCCGCCTGTAAATGAAATGCCGCCAAACTCACCCATCCGTGTAATAGAATGTTCTGGCTTTGAAAATAACTATCGCACCGATTAAGCCATCGGTCAGGATCGGACGTGCCATCATATACAGGGAACTCCAAACGGGCTCGTATAATCGGTCGCTGAACATCCCCGGGATACGAGATATAAGGTCCGGCTGCCTCCGAATCCAATAATGGTTGATCGTATCTTAGTGCCGGAATGGACTTATTCAGAGGCTGTGGCTGGCTGCTCGGAAAAATACCGTGAGATCCCGACGTAAAACCACCAAAAACCGGTGGGGGAATCTCGCCTCGCGGCCAAGGAATTCCGGCTTGTGAACTCTTATCTAATCCGCCAAGCACCGGATCCGGTACCCATGTTGTGGGAAATAAACCCACTGTTGGAGATGGGTTGGGTGCGCAGGATGGCGTCGGCCATTGAGCAGCTGCAAAGGCTGCTGCCGGCGGCGTTATAGAACCCGGCGGAGCAGAAACCGGCGGGCACAGGGGCGCGGTGATCGTCGGCTCTCCCTGAAACGTCGTCCAGTGGACAGACGCGGGCGGTGCTGCTGGCGCCTGGACGACTGCTGGAAACGCTCTTGGCTGCGACAGGAAAATCGGGCGCGCGGGCGGGAACAGAGGGGCGGTGGTCGTCAGCTCTGGCAGAATGGCGCACGAGACATGGCCGGCCGCAGAGGGAGCGGGACCCAGACATGCGCGTGCGGCTAGCGCCGGCGACGGGCCGGACTCCGGTTGCGGGGCGCTGGTCGTCGTCGGTGGAAGTGGCAGCCAGCGGCTCTCCAGGACTGCGCGAGGCATAAGGCTGGCCGCAGAGTGCGACGGACCCTGCCCTGCGAGTGCGGCCAACGCCGGCGAGTGGCCGGACTCATCCGGTTGCAAGGCGTTGGCTGTCGCCGGCAGTGAGGGCAGCCTGCGTGTCTGAGAACCGGCTGTCGGCGCTGGTTGCCGGGTTCCAGCTTGAAAAATTTAAAATTGTTGCATTAGGGCTTCATGATTTGCTAGCGCTCGATCTTGATTTGCTTGTGCCCGTTCTTCTTGGGATTCCATAAGTGTTAACATTCGCTGCATTAGGGAGTACATCATCGATGATTCTTCTCCCTTAACAGAGACGGCAGGAGAATTGTCATCCGATTCGGAAGAGGGTTTTGGCTGTGATACCAAATTGTTAGGGTTTTTCCCTTTATGAGGTTTTTCCTGGGATCGAGTAATCATCTCTCGTCTAGACATCGAAAAACAAAGAAATGAAAGAAGCAATAATAAACTTGAATTTCTTGATTGATTCATCGTACGTAGGGTTAGCACCCTTTAAATAGACTTCATGACCTAATTAATATGAAAAGACTAAACTGACGCACAAACTTAATTAAAATAACAACTAATAATTAATAATTAAATAATTAGACCCGTCGGGAATAATGTTTCCTAAGAAGAAATCCTGAGGATTTGAGTCCGTAACAAGTTTTGTGGCTTGTTGGGATGGAGCATAATTCATCTCTTTTATAAACTCCTACACATTCATGTCTTCATGTATATCTATATAGCTGTGGAACCAAACCAAAATTTGAACTGTATCAGAACCAAACCAAAATTAACATGTATCTCATGGCCTGGTTCAACCCAAAAATTGATAAGAAACTTAACTAAGATGCCAAAGTATAGCAACTGAGAGATCATGAAGGAAGCAGAAAATTTCCCAATATATCTATGCTCATTACAATTATGTCATCAAATTAATATTTTTATATATGTTCTTAAAGTAAAGTTTATATTTCTGTTCGTTGCTCAGTTATGGTATCGCTGCCATCTCCCCTTCCTCCCACCAAATAAGAGATATCACCCATCCGGACAATCGGGCGGCTCACAAATTTGTCATCATACACCTACGGTTTGTCAAGGTATGACCCGAGCATCTTAGTTTGTGTTCAGTTTTCAATTGGGTTCGGTTTTGGTTTTTTCTGCTGCGTCAGTTTTATTCGGTTTTGGATATGCTCAAAGGATGGTTAAAAATTAGAAATATACCCATTTTGTTTCTAATTTTTGGTAATATCGGAAATAGCTCGATGTACATGCAATGGAAAATTCAAATTTCCAGACAAACACTGCATTGGGAAGTAAAATACATGCAATGTGATTGAGATCCAAGCTCGAGGCTTACAATTAGGGTTAACTGATTCCCCTTGAAGCCTGTACAAGTATGGTGATGAAGCTCTGAAAATCAGCATCAATGGCGGTTTCAGTCTTTGACTGATCAATCAGAAGAAGATTTAGTTTGATCTTCTTTCTTATCTTTCTCAGAAGCTATATGCCCATTTCCTTTCAAACAAGATGCTAATAATTCCTTGGCCTCTGCTAGACTTGAAGCCGCATCATCTTCCTCGATCGGAAGCATTCCCTTCGACCCTTCGAGAGCCATGCCCAGGACTATGTTCTCTTCCAAGGCAGGAATCGACGGTGCCTGAGCAACTCGTACTTTATCACCGTCCGATTTTGCTGAATTTGCGACGTTTGATTCGGTCGAAAGATTGGCTGCGTTCTCCAACTTGATATTCGGTCCATTCTTCGTTGAGTTTTCAGTTGCTCTGACATCAAAGACACCCATTTCTGGAGCCTTAGGATCTGTTCTAGAGACGAGCTTTTCGGGCACTGATTTTACTGTCGTCTTATCGGACAAAGAGTCTGGACTTGTTTCAGCTCCAACTCTTGAATCCTCCTTCAAAGCGGATTCTACGAAGTCCCTGTTTTTGATATCTCCCTTGTCATCAGACTGAGGAGCTTCTTTCACCTTCTCGGGATTGGGATCTGCCGTTGTGCGCATCGGACGGTTTTGATTTCGGAGTTTATCTTCACCGTTAATCCTGTACGGAGGCTCGATCAAGAGCAATGGACGGTTGGATGCCATTCCACCGCGATTGAATCTGGAATCCAATTCTGTTTCGCTGTATATTTTCTGAACCGTACGGATTGGCGTGGCTAGTCTTGCTCGGTGATGGCTGATCACTCTAAGCATATCCAATAGTATGGCTTCCTATCAAATCCAAACATGTCAATATTTAGCTCAACATTTAACTCTTTCAAACCCTTCTAAACAATATTTATAAAACAATATTTGCAGATCAAATGACACTTATGAACAGTATTTATTAAAGAAACACAATATTTCATATGGTACAGTTTTCTACTAGCAAACATCTTACCTTAACACACAGATATTCCTCAAAATGAGATGTCTTCACAAAACATGATATCAAAATCTGAAAAGAAAATAGATCACATATTAAACACAAGTATTGAAAGCATAAGTATATCGATTGGACTACAAAAATAAAATGTTTCCTCATCTTCGTGCATTTGTCGTCAAATGTTTCATTTTTCCAGCTAAAATTCAATGTTGCATCTCATAATCTAAAGATTTAAAGCCATTTTACAGCCTATTTATTTATATAAATAGAGCATGTATATCTTCCTCCATAAATCAAAATTCAAACTTAAACAGAGCATAAAACACTTGTACTTATCTATTTTCAAATAGAATTTGATCAGTCAAACTTTTTCAACTCCCAACAAATGTAAGCACAACAAAAAAAAAGTTTTAAGATATAATTGTCATGTATAGATCGTACTAACCATTAGAGCCTGATTTTCAGGATTAACGTTTTCTAAAAATACTCTTCGATGTAGTCTTTTGTGTTCAACTTGAGGATTCTTGGCTAATACCTTGCGCATATCAGCAACGATATTCTGCACATTACGCCATGCATCAGAAGCAATGACAATAACCAAGAACTGATTCAAACGTACAATATTTTCTGAACAATTCTCACATTGATCTTATTTACGTCCAAATGACTAATGGCAAGGTGAGTTTTAATACGCCAATGAGTTTTTTGACTTAGATTTCTCACAACATTTACAGTGAACTTGTGATTTGGAATGTGAACTGCCTCCCGATCTTCACCTCTGACAATTGTGGGTGACCACCAACCCACATGCTACAGATGATTGAAAAAAAAATTACACATTTAAACTACTAATTTGAGGAAAATATGGCAAAATTTAAGCTACACCATGGGGGTGGAATTTCAAATACAAACCTCTACAGTCCCAGAAACTTCATAACCTTCAATCTTTGTTTGAATCCATTCATTGACAACAAAAGGCCGGGTTGCATGAATCATTGCACTTGAAAGGAAATTTGTAAAGATCTACAAACAATGAGAAAAAAGTCGCTGTCCATGCTTAAAAATGTTTCAAGAAAAAAAGTATTGTTAGGTTTGCTTTTTTAAGATATTTTTTTTTATTGTACAAGCCGATGTATCGAGCTATAATTGATTCATTAAGTATTATAAATAATTATTTTAATTATAATATATTACATGTACTTTAAATAGAACAATTACAACTCGACACGTCAGCGTGTATTAAGAAAGTATACTAACGAGATAAACCAAGCATTTTTCAAGAAAATATAGTTGAAAACATTAAATCATACCTCACGGCCGGACAGAGTTAGCAATACTGTCCCAAGACCTCCAGCAGTAAGCCATTTTTGGGTAGAAAAACCCAACAACTCCATGAATAATGAAACAGCAGCAACCCAAACTGCTGTATATACTGCCTTCCCCGCAAATTGGAAACCCATCTGCAAAATCAGAAGTAATTTGTATCCACATACTGAATTGAGAAGATTCCAATATTGAAAATCAACACTCAAAAAGCAAAATGCTAGAATTACAAAGCGAGTAAAGTTACATTTCGTGTATCACTTGATTCATTAGTCTCCATAAACAACTTCTGTGCTTGTTGAATTAAACTGCAGAAAAACATAAAATCATGTAAGTTTATCGTTCTGCAATACCGTTTACTTATGAAAGCAAAAGATGAGAAACCAAAACATGTTCGGTCCATTACAAAGTAAAAGAAAATGAAAATCAGAAAACATTCTTTAACTAACAACAAGCCACTCAACAATGCAGAATAGAGAAACTTAGATAGCATATTCATTCATCATATAAGCATAATAACCCTCCCCTCAGCCTTCCAATTTATATATTCCTTCATGCAAAAAATCTTGCCACCTCACAATACTCTATTGAGTCTATTTCCTAATTCATCCCATTCATGTTCTTCACATCATTACTCTCCCAATTTCAAAACAAACTTGTCCTCAAAGTTGTGAGCAGAAATTCCAAGCTCCATTTTATTTTTCTATGGCTTCTCCTTGAGTTATTGTTATCATAAGTAACAAATAGAAATGGATCAAAATAAATTAGGACACCAATACTGCAGCATGAACCATAGTCTCAATTAGGCTGCCTAGTTTTTAGATCCAACAAACTCTCCAAGCAAAGATGAAACTCCAAGATTGTTTTCTAAGATTGTTAGTGCTCTCAAGGCAGTGAGAAACTTCTTTGGGAAGACCAACTTGCTCAAGTGACCATCTTGTAGTTTCAACAACAGCTAAAATTACCAGCTTGAAAAAAATCTACTGTCAAGGTTAGCGGAAATAATCCTAGATCCCACAATCTTCATAGCGGAAGGCATCATTTCAAGAAGCTGCGTTTTGAATCTGATGAGGAATCACTCTGAACTGCATCTAGGGGGAAACATACCATTATGTAGTCATCTTGACTCTTATCCATCACAAATCCAAATAGATAAAGTAGCTCGTCATTTCCCTAGTGGCATAACTTGCTGAAATTTCCCTTTCAATCCAGCAAAACTTTGTTCAGAAGCGTGAAGGTACATAATTTTTTTTTGAAAGGGAGCATCACGGCCTTCCATTTCAAATTTTGAATATATAGAGTCAGTCATTGCAACATCAGCAACTGCAAACTGGATTCTCACTCTTTTCCAAAAGAACAGTCGGAGCTTTAGAAATTATACAGTTGGTAGTGGACTTGATAACAACCATCTCCAGATATAAAAAATACATCTCTCTATGTCATCACATGCTTCTTGTAAAAATCCATCACTTCCTAGAAGACAATTTTTTATAGGAGGTTCGTGTGACTTTAGAAGATCCATTCGTGCTCTTGCACCCAGCTAAGACTCAAGGAATCATCTTCAGCGATCCAAAATGTTGATCTCCCTTCATACGTAACACTTACCACCTTACAATAGTCTAATTTCTAGTTCCCCCATCACTAATTTATCCTAATATCGGATCTGTAAATCCATGTGACAATATCATAAAGACATAGAAATGCCATTATGTATGCCACAAAAAATGAGATTGAAAATTCAATCCAAACATCTTATGATGCAATATGACTACGTTAGCAGAAAAAGACCATCATCAATCCAGAGATGTATTGTAAAAAAAACTATACAGGACAGAAACCCACCTTGATAAACAATAGGCAAAAGCCATGACCGTTGACAGTGACCTCACAAAGTTCAACAGTCTCTTCTTAATTACTTGGCTAACGGCTGTAGGTAAAATAATTGGTTCCAATGCGCTGCACAAGACCAAAAATGTAGTACATGTATAATCTTCTGATAGAAAGCTGAATATAACAAAAATTCAAAGACATTTTGCAATAAGTTGAGGAGAAAAACCTGCAAACAAGTGTTGCTCCCACCCAGAGCAGCATAGGCTGAAGATAAGAGGTCATTACATAGTATGTTCCACTTTTCTTCCAATTATTATCACTCCTCTGCATGGTTTTTCAACATCTTAAATAAATTATCACTTTAACTTCCACTATGTTCAGGCAACACAAGAAAAAAAATGTAACTATTAGCCATTGGCATACATGAAAGAGTAGGTTTCTGGTTTGGCGCAGCAGTGGCCCAATACCCCATACTGCAAATAGAAGGGCAGCAATTGCTGGAATGAGCTTGGCAGTTGAAGGATTGCCACGAATGATATCATATGATCTGCAGAAATTGAAAACAATGGTGAAAAAACAATAATGCACTGAAAGGAACTGGTTTAATCTACTTTCATCAAAAGCGGAGGTTTAGATAAATTAATGTGATTACAACAAAACAACATATAACAAGATTTTAAGAGCAAGCACACAATTCAATCAAAATTCCCTATATATTCCTTTACTATAACTTTTTGGCTAGATCTGTATGTCATATAAAAATGTGATAGTAAAAATTCTGTCTTAAGAGAAACGGTGTGACAACATAATCGAAATTCAAGTCATATAGCAAATAAAACAACATAGTCTTTAGCTTTCAAATGATAATGACAATACTGTCTCTCTCCCCTAAACTCCCCTTTTAGTTTTTTTTCCTAGACAGCAGTGAAGATTTCACAGTGACAACTGCTTCACTCTGGAGAGAAAAGAAAAGAACAATGAAACCAGCAATGCTCATACATTTTGATATCAAAATCATAATGATTTGATAAATGTTAATGACATTGTTAGTCAGCTGACAGTCACATAAATAGGCTTCTCAATGATTTTAATAAGAGTAATGTAACAATAATTCATAATGTTGAGGTTCATGGTAGTCACATTTGCATAGTGGGTGAGATAGAGATAAAATCAGGGACGAAAAAAAAAGATATGTTGTAAAAACAGCAAGAATGTCTCAATGAATAACCTTGTCAAATTGACCGCGGCTGTCTTCACCACAAAAGGGAGTTCCACCAGTCGTCCGCCAGGAAGTAAGGAAGAATGGCACTTCAAAATATTATGTTTATAAGGCAAAAAATATTTTGGTTTATATACAGAGTCTGACAGTTGACAACCCCAGAAGTTCTGTCGCTGAAAAAAATAATAGATTATAGTTAAAAGCTTATTTCTTATCAAGATTACTTTGATATTATGTTTGGTCAAATTCGAACTACATACAAAATTACATAAACCATAAGAATGCAGAAGTAGAATCACGCAATCAAATTAAAAACATATATTGAATCAAAGATATTTCAGGCATAAAACAAAACTTTGGTTTTTATTGTCATGTATTCATCATACCTATCGCCCATTAACTCAATATCCATTTTCAAACAAATGAATTGGAGCAAATATAGCAAAGTTAAACCACTCCAATCATAAAGACTAACCGGAGGAAATGACAATTTTGCAGCTCCCAACATCAATAATTTGTCCCTTCCAATAGCGAACTGAAAATAATCATAGAACTTCACAAACAGAAAATCAAATAGTAGAAATTGAAAATGATTGAAGACGAAGGACAGCAAAAACCTTTGTTTGTTTATATTGGTCTCGGTTTTTGCAGAGTCCCAACTCACAGGAGAACTGCAAAGACTGACCCAGAGACATTCTAACAATTGAAAGGTTCGCTTACTGCCACCAGTGATTCGATCTCAACACCAGCCAACTGTAGGTCTAACTCAGACTTACAGTATTAATTCTTTTTTTCTGAATAAGTAAACCAGTTATAGAGGAACCTGCATAAATCAAAAATATTATTTCATTGGTGACAAAGATGTGAACAGTGAACCCATCCCACAAAAAGTAATAAAGCACTAAAGAAGAAGGGGAAAAACAACATTATTTTCAATTGATTTTATAATTACGCATTTATTGCGGTATCAACAGTGAACGATCGTTTGATCTCATCCAACTATCCTAAATTAAAGTGAAAAATAACTTGGGTACTTGAAAATTTCATTTGGTTGGATGGCAATTAACGACACAAATTTCCTCCATTCACAACTAAATTTCATGCTCACAAGGAAAATCTTTAGGTACTAAATCATCACCTCAGAAAATTATACAGAGTGAAACAATACCTCGTAGATAGCGAAATAACAGATTGGTTGACAAAATAAATCATGAAAAAATCCGATTACATATCAACAAAAATACCAAACAAAGAACCCGTGTTACGATTCCTGGAAGTTGGAAAACTCCATACCTTCAAAATATCATGAAATAATCCGATCACAAATCGACAAAAATACCAAACTATGACAGACGGTCCAAACAATATGTATTACGATTCCTGGAAGCTGGAAAACTTCATGTCTTGCAGGTGAAGAGACGTTCAATTCTAGGTTTTCACAGTAAGAAATGGGGATTTGCTACTTTCCTGCATCTATTTACAATGAGAGAAAACTCGGGGGAAAGAGGAGTGATTTTGCGCCACGTGTCGAAGATTCCCCCGATCAAATAATAATTCCTCCATTTTTCTATTTAATTTGATATTCCTTTTTACTTCTATGGAGAAAATAAAAATATCTTCCGATTTTCCATTTTAATTTAATTTGACCTTTTTTATTTAATTGAATTTTCCTATTTTATTTTAATATTTGATTTCTACACTAAATTAAGAAGTAATATTTAAGTTGACTTTCTTATTTGATATTATAATTACAAACACCGATAAATCAAATATTGATTAATTTAATTAAAATGCAATTGATAAATGAAAATATAAATAAATTTTTATTATATTTATTACACAAATCATAATTTTACACATTAATATAATAAAAAAATAAAATAAGAAGTTAACTCTAGACTTACTCATAAGTTAAACGGTTGTGTCAACTAGAGCCAACTTTATTTTAATACAACTGATGTATTAAAAAATAAATAATTATTTATTATATTTATTACACAAATCACAATTCGACACATCAATATAATTAAAAAAATAAAATAAAAAATTAATTCTAAATTTACTCATAAATTAAACCGCTGTTTGAACTAGACCCAACTGGTGAAATCTAACTATATTGACGGTCACAATTTCAAATGCTTCGTTTAGTTTTAAAGTTATTTTTGGAGACAAATGATGCTTTTGGTTTGACGCTGGATGAGCATGCGGCATTTTATAAGCAATGCCCTTATAAGCGAAATTTGATTTGAACCCAAAATAAAACCAATCTAATTTTTGGGTCAAATCCAAATCAATTAACTATTAAATTTGAGTTCGATGCCAATTTTGTCTGATAGAAGCCATGGCAAATTGTGATACAGTCCAAAATGCATGCCCTCCCTCTGTCCATTGTATTTAAGAGTGAATATGATCTTGTCCAATGTGATTTATTGAAGAAAATAGCACGAGTCAAATCTATTTTGATTTTAAAATTTTAACATTTGTAACAAGACGTGACATGATCGGGATCAGACTAGGACTGAATTAGAAATTATAGTAGGGTCCGATATTAGTTTTTTTATTAAAATTAAATAAAAATAAACTAAATATCAATAAAATTAAATAATATTCAATAAAAAAATATATAATGCATAGTATAAATTGAAATGGTAGTAAAATTACAAAAATGACTAATTATAATAAAAAAAAATTAAATGATATATGCAAACACTATTCACTAAATTATTAATCGTCAAGTTTAAAAACTATATAATCTATTTCGATTTAATTTTGAAAAAAATATAATATAATTAATATATTTTTATTTTCAAATTTTGGAATGACATGACATACGAGGTCCAATAGAAAACTGTCGGCTGGGGTCGGCTTGTCTCTTCCATAATTGCACTAGATTTACGGAACTTCACAACGAAATTACCATTTTACCCAGGATTCTAGACGAAGAAACGGTTCTGTAAAAACTCGATCAAGATCATCTTCCTCTGCTTCCAATCTGAGAGGAGAGAGAAAGAAAATCATCAGAATTCAGAGCTCGAATCGCCGTTCGTGGTGGTTGTTCTTGCTGGGGTTTCTGCAAGCTTTCAAATATTCCAGAAAATCATGAATGTAACGGTCTTCTTCCATGAAAAAGCCCTTGACCTCCTTCATGCTCTCTCTGTAAATCTTTCCTCCCTCCTCCGACATGACCAGCCGGACAGATTCCGCCACCGAGTCACGGCTGAACGACCCGTCAAGCTCGTTCCTCGGAATCAGATAACCCATCTTCCTCTCCTCTAAAACACGAGCATTGATTCCTTGATCGGCGAAAAAGGTTAGCAGAATCAGGGCCCTCTGGAAGCGAACCGCCTCCACGACAGAGCTCCACCCGGAGTGACACAGAAATCCACCCACCGAGTCATGAGCCAAGATCTTCAACTGCGGTGCCCATTTTCTCCACACCACCCCTCTCCATTTTGTTCGCCCCTCGAACCCCTCCGGCAGCTTGACCGGATCCCGGTCGTCGGTGTCACGGGCCAACCGGTTCCTCGACAGAATATGCTCTCGTGCTCAGTTAACCTGCAAATTCAAAGAACCTCTACACCCAATCGATTCATACAACGTGAGACAAACAGTCAGAAACGTTCATCATAATAAGGCCAATACGTCTGATAATAGTCAAGAAAAACTAATGTATCCACGATAGAAGAAATTAGAGAAGGAATGGGATGAGAGAAGAAGAAATCAGAAGAGGAAGGATGAGAAACAGCAGGTTAGAGGAGACGAGAGGAGAGAGAATGAGAGAAGATCCTTTCAGCCAAAATCCGTCTCCCCCTTTCGTTCCGTCGCTTATAACAAACTAACCACCTGCCACCTCAGCATCATCTTAACGACATCGTTCCTCTTCTTCTCGGTAATTCAAATGCTCCCCTGGAATTTGCCCGCCTCCCACTTTCGAACGGTTCTTCCTCTTACCCTTGCCGCCCCACAACAGTCGTCGCTCCTCTCCGGGCCTTGGCTCGTGACAGCCTTCCCCAACAGATCGACCTTGTCCCCAAGGTCGGAAAGATGAAAATTTTTCCCGGATAATATTAGCATTCTCCCAGGTCGCCTCGTTAGTTGTTTCGCCCTGCCGTAAGATCAGCCATTCTGTATCCGCCTGGTTAGCCCTCTTAATCACTCGAATCTGTAGTATTTCTTGCGGCGTGCGTAAATCATTTGGAGTGAAAATGTGAGAAGGTAGCTGCTGCACTGCTAGATGCTTGTCGCTGATCACTTTTTTGAGCAAGGACACATGGAAAACTGGATGTATTTTGGCTCCCGGTGGTAAGTCGAGTTCATAAGCTACTTGCCCAATTTTACGAATAATCTCATACGGCCCGTAGTACCTGGCTGCTAATTTGTTGTTCTCTCTGTGAGCCAGAGAGTGTTGCTGATAAGGCTGGAGACGGAGGAACACCCAATCGTGCACTTCAAATTGTCGTTCGGAACGGTGGCGATCAGCATATAACTTCATTCGGGCTTGAGCATGAGTAAGTCTTTCCTTACGTAGTTTATCAATTTTATGTCGAGCTGTTAGGATATCATGGGCTGCCGAGTCAGTACTTAGTTGATAAGGTCCCAACGCCAGATGAGGCGGCTTAATGCCGTATAGGGCTTCGAAGGGAGTTAATTGGATGGCCGAATGGTGAGACGTATTGTACCACCATTCAGCTAGTGATAGCCAGGCACTCCATTGTTTAGGTTGATGCGAAGTCATGCATCTCAAATACATCTCGAGGGATTGATTAAGTCTCTCGGTTTGGCCATCTGATTGAGGATGGTACGCTGTACTTAGATGAAGCTTAACTCCAAGCCGATGGAATAGCTCTTGCCAGAAACGGCTAGTAAAAATTTTATCCCTGTCAGAAACGATGCTCTCTGGACAACCATGTAGTTTTTGAATATTATCTAAAAATATTTGAGCAATCTGCGAGGCTGAGTAAGGGTGTTTGAGAGCCAAAAAATGTGTGTATTTCGTAAAGCGATCCACCACTACCAAAATGGAAGTGTTACCTCGAGAGTTAGGCAGCCCTTCAATAAAATCCATGGCAATATGAGTCTATGGTGTCTTAGGAATTGGTAAAGGTTGAAGCAGACCTGGATAATAAGTGTGTTCCCCCTTACACCGTTGGCAAACTTCACAAGATAACACCACCCTCTTAATATGCCCTTTCATTTGTGGCCAGTAAAAATACCGTTTAGCCCGAGCTAGGGAGGCATGGATGCCCGAATGACCTCCTTCTTGAGAGTCATGGATCGATTGAACTATTTTAGTTCGGACGTCTCCCTCTGTTCCTATATATACTCTGTCTCTATAATACAATAATCCATTTCTGAATTTGTATTCAGACTCTGAGTCTGGACTCATCACCTGTTGTTGGATAATCTGTGTAGCTGTTGTATCCCCTTCATAGCTGGTTTGGACCTCTTGTATCCATTTAGGAATAATTGTGCTAATGGCAGTGCATGTTCCCTCCACGTTCTCCCTTCTTGATAAGGCGTCGGCCACCACGTTGTATTTACCTTGCTTGTATTGAACCTCGTAGGATAGCCCCAACAATTTAGTGAGCCACTTTTGCTGGAATGGTGTGGTCAATCTTTGATCCAGCATATATTTTAGAGCTTGTTGGTCGGACCTTATTATGAACCGATTACCCTCTAAATAATGCCGCCATTTTGTAACGGCTTGCACTAGTGCCAACAGCTCCTTCTCGTAGATTGATAATCCTAGATTTCTCGGTCCAAAAGCTCGGCTCAAAAAAGCAATAGGTCTTCGATTCTGCATGAGCACCGCCCCCATGCCTTTGTGACTGGCATCAGTCTCTATGATAAACGGCTGTTTAAAGTCCGGCAAGGCTAAGACTGGAGTGGTACACATACTGTCTTTAAGTTTTTCAAAAGCTTGTTGCGATTCCGGCTGCCAATGGAAGGCATTTTTCTTGAGTAAATCAGTTAGTGGTCTGGCGATACTGCCATAGTCCCGGACAAATCTCCGATAGTAACCGGTCAAACCTAAAAATCCTCGCAAGCTCTTAATGGACGTGGGCACTGGCCAATTTTTCATACACTCTACCTTATCTGAATCTGCAGCCACCCCTTCGCTGTTAATCACATGACCCAAATAATCTATTTGGGATTGTCCAAACCTGCATTTGCTCATCTTGGCAAACAACTGATGTTGCCTTAGCGTCTGTAGAACCAATAAGAGATGTTCCTTGTGCTCGGTCAGGTTCGCACTGTACACCAAGATGTCATCGAAGAAGACTAGAATGAATTTGCGTAGAAATTTCTGGAATACATCATTCATCAAAGCCTGGAAGGTGGCCGGTGCATTGGTCAAGCCGAATGGCATCACCTTGAACTCGTAGAATCCGCTATGAGTACGAAAGGCAGTTTTGTGTACATCCTCAGGGCGTACCCTGATCTGATGGTACCCGGCTCGCAGGTCCAGCTTCGAAAAATAGGTGGCCCCATGAAGCTCATCTATAAGTTCTTCAATCAAGGGCATCGGAAACTTATCCTTGATAGTCATTTGGTTTAATTGCCTGTAGTCTACACAAAATCTCCAAGTTCCATCTTTCTTCTTGACTAGCAGCGCGGGTGATGCGAAAGAACTAGTGCTTTTTTGTATAATGCCCATCTCTAACATCTCAGTAACCAATCTTTCGATCTCTGATTTTTGTACGTACGGGTAACGATAAGGTCGTACCTTAAAGGGATTAGCGTCTGGTAAGAGTGTGATGGCATGATCATAATCACGCTCGGGTGGCAATTGCGATGGCATCTCAAACACATCTGAAAATTGCTGCAATATCTGAACAATAACTTCTGGTGTATCAGCTGCCTTGTCTTTGGTAAGTAGGATCACTTGAGCACACATTCCTCTATCTTGTTTGGTGATTCCATAACAGAATTGAGGGCCCTGCATTACCCTCAAAGTTTGGGCTAACGGTTCTCTTTGTAACCGGATGGTCTCCCCTTCCCTCTCGAACACTGCCAAGCCGTGTTGAAAGTGGAATGAGACTGGATCAAATTGACTCAACCAGTCCACTCCCAACACCATGTTGCTCGCACCTAAACGTAGTGCCCGAAACTGGAATGAAAATTCCCATTGGCTCATCCGCCACTGTAGCGGTTGGGTCAGTTTGTAACTATCTTCCTTCTCACCATTGGCTACCACCACCGATAGCTGTGAATCGTAATCGACTCTCAAATGGAATCGTTTTGCTAAGGCCAGATCAATGAAACTATGAGAGCTCCCAGTATCCAACAAAATCGAGATCGGCTCCTTTTTGATGAAGCCGTTGATGCGGATAGTTTCTTGCGTATTAACCCCATTTACTGCATACAAAGAGACGCTGTCTGGAGTTTCTGTCTTCCCTAACAGTAGCTCCTCATTGTTTAGCACGTTCCCTGTAATTTCATCCTCTGTGTCCAATAACAAATAATGCAGCGTTCGATTTTTGCAAACATGTCCGGGTGTGTATCTCTCATCACACCGGTAGCAGAGGCCTAAGGCCTTTTTCGCTTGTAATTCAGACGGAGTAATCCGTCGAAATGTGCTCTCGTGTGTTTTTGCCTCCCGTTCTCCTATCCCTGTCGATTTGTGAGCTGTTCCAGAATTTGGATCTGACCATTTAGTTGTTGGTACTGGCTGAATATTCTTGGGTCTTCGTTGAATAGCATATATTGCCGTCTCTTGCAGAGTGGCAATCTCATATGCCTGACCCAGCGTTGTAGGTTTTAGCATTCTCACCATCGCTTTAATCTCCTCTTTAAGTCCACTCTGAAAAATGGATATATAAAACGTTTCGCCTAAGTGAGGCATGGATACCATCACTTGTGCCTTCAGCTCTTCAAATTTCTCTAAATAGTCGTCCACTGAACCCCCTTGTCTCAGCTTGCTGAAAATATCCAAAATCTCTTCTGCTGGTGCTCGCGTGAAGCGCCTACACAATTCTGCGGCGAAAAACTCCCAAGTAGCCTCTGGATAACTGCTGATAAATCCATGGAACCATAGATCCGCCTTATCCCTCACGTACAGCTCTGCATAGCTCATCTGGTGCTCCTGATGGATGTGATATAAGGCGAAATACTTTTGCGCCTTTCGTAGCCACTCTCTAGGATTCTCCCCTGCGAACGTCGGGAATTCCATTCTAGGGGCTGTCGATTGGTGCCTGTGCTCCATATGCAGCAGCGGGTTCGTATCATTCGTCTTTATAACACAGGGTCTCCTTCCTAGCACACCTTCGGGAGTTGAGGAGGAAGCAGCCTCAAACTCAATGGGTTTCTTCTGTTTGTAATCTCCCAGCGTATGTGTAGCTAAGTTCTTCATCTGTGTCGTTAGCTCCTGAATGTTTTGCGCTATTCGTGCAAAGTTCTGCTCGGTGTCAACAGCTAATGTTTCTAACCTTTGTTCGGTTAGAGTCGATCGCGCATCTAGTCTGCCTTCTAGCCCNTCCCCTTTTTTTGGCTCTCGGGGCTGTTTTTGCTTCATTGTCTAGGGTTCGGGTTCTGTTTCTATTATTTTGCAATCAATTGGCTATCACTCCGTCTGTGAATCGTACTGCATGCGTCGAGCATTTCGTTTGAGGTCATTTGATTTTTGGATTCGTCGCCAGCTCTAACGAGGTGGGATTAAAAAAAAATTGTCGCTCTAGTTTGTCACGGGCCAACCGGTTCCTCGACTGAATCTGCTCCCGTGCTCAGTTAACCTGCAAATTCAAAGAACCTCTACACCCAATCGATTCATACAACGTGAGACAAACAGTCAGAAACGTTCATCATAATAAGACCAATAAGTCTGATAATAGTCAAGAAAAACTAATGTATCCACGATAGAAGAAATTAGAGAAGGAATGAGATGAGGGAAGGAGAAATCAGAAGAGGAAGGATGAGAAACAGCAGGTTAGAGGAGACGAGATGAGAGAGAATGAGAGAAGATCCTTTCAGCCAAAAAATCCGCCTCCCCCATTTCGTTCCGTCGCTTATAACAAACTAACCACCTGCCACCTCAGCATCATCTAAACGACATCGTTCCTCCTCCTCTCGGTAATTCAAATGCTCCCCTGGGATTTGCCCGCCTCCCACTTTCGAACGGTTCTTCCTCTTACCCTTGCCGCCCCACAACAGTCGTCGCTCCTCTCCGGGCCCTGGCTCGTGACATAGTTTTTGAATATATCGTGTCGTTTGTGGCTTTATGGCGTCTGATTTTTCGAGGGAAGATTTTAAATTCTGCTGATTTTTTCGATCTTGAATTGATGCAAGAACTCATTTCTTTTCATTTCACAATTGGAAAAGGTCAACGAGTTTTCATTGCGGAGAATGATCCTATTCAGGTTGCTACCAATATAAGCTGCATTCATAGAGATGATGGCTCTCAATTGTACCGTATTCAGCTTTACCAGAAGTTTCTTTCACTTGGCTGAATGGCATCCCCTTGAATAACTGCGCATAGTCTAGGGCTTGGGGCCCTTACCTTTGTCCTCTACAGGTTTTTATTCTCTCTCCAAGAATATTATAGACACCCATATCGCAGTTGGAAACATTCTCAACCATGACACTTAGAATCTAGGAACCAACAATTACAATTATATACTTTAGTTACCATTTCTTTTTGCATTGCCCTTGATAATTGTTTGCGACAGTTTATTTTAATCTTAATTATCTTCCAGTTGAGCAGATTTGAACAGTGATTTGATTTCATTCCATTGAAGCCTATGAATTACGAATGTGATTTGCTTGGATCCTTGATGATAATTTTAGGATGTTATTTTTTACAGGTTTCAGGACAAAGTTGTTTATTTGCAAAGCGTTTTCAGAACTGCATCAGATTTCAAATTTCTCATGATACGTAAACATTTTCTAGTTGCCAGAATGATAGGCTGTTGTAATTGCTTTGGGTTCAGCAGTAAGCCCAAAAGAATACTTAGACCCTCATCTGGTTTCAGTAATCGCCGGTCTCTGGACTTTTTGTTGATTGATGATGTGGAGGATGAGGATGTTTGTTCCAACAATGGTGATGCTACCAGCCAGACCTATGGGGATGAAAGTGAGACTCAAAATCGTGTCAAAATCTCTGAGGCAGTTTTGCACTTTAGAACACAAAATGGATTGATTTGTAGACAGTGTCCTGTCAAAGAAACCAACAAACTTGTTCGAACGGAGGTATTGTAGGCTCATATTTTGAAGCTCTTGTTTGCATGCTGGAAAATTGAAATGTTTATGGTTTGTGCAAGTGATTTGAACTGTGGCTAGTTTTATCATTTTTGAGATCTAAGTTAAAAGCTGTTGTTGTTTTGCATTTTTTGTCTGGCTGCTGGATTTTTCTCATATCTAGTCTTTATCCATGGCTTAAGCTGTAAATAATGTGCCATGAATTAAGTCAGAGCACTTGTTAATGAATCTGCTGCTTGTTGGAGTGTGATTAATTTATAAGTTAGTAATGCTGCTGATGAGGGTAACTTTAGCGCCATCATAGAATTTTACGAGCAACGCCCTCTCGAGATTCAATTTTTATTTATTTTTTCATCCTTGAGAAGAGATGCAAATCAAAAGCTAATGTGAGGGTATAGAATTCCCTCTAATCCATTTGGAGAAAGAAAAAGAGGAAATGGTTGCTTTGATTATCTCTCCTCTCATTTTTCTAGTAGTTGTCTCATGTGATTAATTTATCAATACATCTTCTGCAATAGCATCTATCCTCAATTGTCTTCAAGGTTAATTGAAGTTTAATTTTTTTGGACGTTTATTCAGGATGAGAATGGCAACAAATTGGTCAATCAGTATGTTCGTGAGCGGAAGATTGGAGCTGGTAGCTATGGAAAAGTGGTAAAATCTTGCCAATGAAAAAATCCTTATATTTCTCACTCAATGAAATTATTGTATTTTCACCTTTTCTGATTGCAACTNAATTGTCTTCAAGGTTAATTGAAGTTTAATTTTTTTGGACGTTTATTCAGGATGAGAATGGCAACAAATTGGTCAATCAGTATGTTCGTGAGCGGAAGATTGGAGCTGGTAGCTATGGAAAAGTGGTAAAATCATGCCAATGAAAAAATCCTTATATTTCTCACTCAATGAAATTATTGTATTTACACCTTTTCTGATTGCAATTGTTCAGGCTTTGTATAAAAGTCTTGATGATGGGCAACACTATGCAATTAAGGTCATTTCCCTTATTTGATCTTTGGCTAAGCGTTTATAGAATGAAACTGACAGGGCTCTCTCCTATCAAAGATCAAATACCAAGAACAATAACAAGATATAAAGAAAAAGAAAACGATTGATTACAAGATAACGAACATTCAAGCAATTAGAGGAACTTGATTCTTCTGAGTTCGTTAATGGCGACTCGCCACCCCCAAGATTGAGCCCTATCAGAAACTTATCAATCCAATAAAAACTTTAGTCACATTGATTTTTCATATTAATTTATGTTAAATGGCTGTTATGTGCAGTCTTTTCATAAATCGCATTTGTCAAAGCGTCGAGTAGCACCTTCGGAGACTGCAATGACTGATGTTCTTCGAGAGGCATGTGCTGTCTTTTTCAATTGTTCTTTCGACACTTATAGCTATTTTCATCCTCCCTCTTCTTTTTTATTCTTTGTTTTAGGTTCTAATCATGAAAATGTTGGAGCATCCTAATATAGTTAATCTTGTTGAGGTGATTGACGACCCTGAATCAGATGACTTCTATATGGGTACACGTGGCTGCTTTTGCTTTCTTTCTTTTATATATGCTTCATCTAAAAGTCTTTACATGATTAATAAAAGCCTAATCTAGCTGGCCCTTGTTTTTCATTCTTGTTTTAATGCAGTGCTTGAATACGTCGAAGGCAAATGGGTTTGTGAGGGTTCTGGCCCAGGTCTTGGAGAAGTCATTGCTCAGAAGTACTTGCGCGATATAATTTCTGGACTAATGTATCTCCATGCTCACGTACTATCTTATTATACTACCTTTCGATTTCTTTTACCCTTTAAACATTTATCTCACTTGCTCTTAGTTCTTGTTTATCGAATATTTTGCTTTTTGTGATGCCTTGGATAGTTTAGTCTGAAATTTTTCGATTCACTCTTTTGTTGATGTTGTCTTATACAAGAAATGAAAGATTTAAGATATAAAAGGCTATGAAGGAAGAACTCTTCTTAGAACAATTCTGGTACTATTGCATAGGTATCCGTATTCTTTTATATGACTTTTTGTTAATTACTATGGGGTGTGATTTAATAATTTTTTTGTGTACTTGATCTAGATGTAGGATGATATAGAGAATATGTTAGGGTTTTCCCCTTCAGGAGGTTTTTCCTGGGATCGAGTAATCATCCCTCGTCCAGACATAAAAAAACAAAGAAAAGAAAGAGGCAAATACTAAACTTGAATTTCTTGATTGATCCATCGTACGTAGGGTTAGCACCCTTTAAATAGACTTCATGACCTAATTAATATGAAAAGACTAAACTGACCCACAAACTTAATTAAAATAACAAATAATAATTAATAATTAAATAATTAGACCCGTCGGGAATAATGTTTTCCTAAGAAGGAATCCTGAGGATTTGGGTCCGTAACATCATTCCCCTCCGCGAAAAACAGTTTGTCCTCAAGCTGGAAGGATGGAAATAGTTGGCTTCAAGCACTCGTCTGGTACTGGTTCCTCTTCCAACTTACTGCCTGCCTCAATATCTTCCTCGCAGTATATAAGGAACAAGTTTTTGCATGTGTGTCCTTTCGAGAAAAGCTCATCAAAGTTAAAACACAGGCCTCGGGCCCTTCAATCTGCCATCTCCGCGTGGGATAAACGTCGAAACGTGTGTGGTACTGTAGGCGGGGGCCCAGTCGTTCGGACTGGGGACTTGACCAAGGTCTGCTCTACTGACGGTATGACAGTGTATGCTGGGCTGCGCAAGAAACGCCGGGAAGGGGCCAAGCTCGGAGAGGCTGATAAGGCGGTGGATAGACGCTCATAGGCGCGTGCTAATGCCATGGCCCTCTCTAAAGTCGGTGGAGTCTGTAATTCGACCTCGACACGTAACGAGTCAATAAGCCCGGCAGTAAAGAGCCCTATTGATTGGTCTGGTGTGACTGACAAGGCTCTGGTGACTAGGCTTTGGAACTGCCTCTGATACTGGGCCACCGTTCTTGTCTGCTTTAAATCAACTAGTTCGCCCATAATATTTTGACTAGCATGTTCACCAAAACATTCTCTGTACGATGCTCGGAAATGCGCCCAAGACAAATCAGGCTGGCTGCGTCGAAAACGCTCATGCCAATCATCAGCTTCCGCCTGTAAATGAAATGCCGCCAAACTCACCCATCCGTGTAATGAAATGTTCTGGCTTTGAAAATAACTCTCGCACCGATTAAGCCATCGGTCAGGATCGGACGTGCCATCATATACAGGGAAATCCAAACGGGCTCGTATAATCGGTCGCTGAACATCCCCGGGATACGAGATATAAGGTCCGGTTGCCTCCGAATCCAATAATGGTTGATCGTATCTTAGTGTCGGAATGGACTGATTCGGAGGCTGTGGCTGGCTGATCGGAAAAATACCGTGAGATCCCGACGTAAAACCACCAAAAACCGGTGGGGGAATCTCGCCTCGCGGCCAAAGAATTCCGGCTTGCGAACTCTTATCTAATCCGCCAAACACCGGATCCGGTACCCATGTTGTTGGAAATAAACTCACTGTTGGAGATGGGTTGGCTGCGCAGGATGGCGTCGGCCATTAAACAGCTGCGAAGGCTGGTGCCGGCGGCGTTATAGAACCCGGCGGAGCAAAAACCGGCGGGCACAGGGGCGCGGTGATCGTCGGCTCTCCCTGAGACGTCGGCCAGTGGACAGACGCGGGCGGTGCTGCTAGCGCCTGGACGACTGCTGGAAACGCTGCCGGCTGCGACAGGAAAATCGGGCGCGCGGGAGGGAACAGAGGCGCGGTGGTCGTCAGCTCCGGCAGAACGGCGCGCGAGACATGGCCGGCCGCAGAGGGCGCGGGACCCAGACCTGCGCGTGCGGCTAGCGCCGGCGACGGGCCGGACTCCGGTTGCGGGGCGCTGGTCGTCGTCGGTGGAAGTGGCAGCCAGCGGCTCTCCAGGACTGCGCGCGACATAAGGTTGGCCGCAGAGTGCGACGGACCCTGCCCTACGCGTGTGGCCAGCGCCGGCGAGTGGCAGGACTCATCCGGTTGCAAGGCGTTGGCTGTCGCCGGCGGTGAGGGCAGCCAGCGTGTCTGAGAACCGGCTGTCAGCGCTGGTTGCCGGGTTCCAGCTTGAAAAATTTGAAATTGTTGCATTAGGGCTTCATGATTTGCTAGCGCTCGATCTTGATTTGTTTGTGCCCGTTCTTCTTGGGATTCCATAAGTGTTAACATTCGCTGCATTAGGGAGTACATCATCGATAATTCTTCTCCTTTAACAGAGACGACAGGAGAATTGTCATCCGATTCGGAAGAGAGTTTTGACTCTGATACCAAATTGTTAGGGTTTTCCCCTTCAAGAGGTTTTCCCTGGAATCGAGTAATCATCCCTCGTCCAGACATCAAAAAACAAAGAAAAGAAAGAGACAAATACTAAACTTGAATTTCTTGATTGATCCATCGTACGTAGGGTTAGCACCCTTTAAATAGACTCAATGANGATTTAAGATATAAAAGGCTATGAAGGAAGAACTCTTCTTAGAACAATTCTGGTACTATTGCATAGGTATCCGTATTCTTTTACATGACTTTTTGTTAATTACTATGGGGTGTGATTTAATAATTTTTTTGCGTACTTGATCTAGATGTAGGATGATATAGAGAATATGTATATATATATACACATACATCATTATATATACCATCCATGATAGATAAATCGAGTGAAACTTCTAAGATAGAGGAACAATTTTTAGTTTTTTGCATCCTTGGTTTGATGAATTTCAATGAATTTTGCGCCTGATTGAGGGATGCTAATGAATTGATGATATTAACGATCTGTGTAAAGTTCTAAATTTTGTTAGCTGATGCTGCTTAGCACTTCTATCGACTATCTGATCAAATGCTAAGTAGAAGCATCCATAGCAGACATGAAGAACCATGGAATCTTTTAGAATTCTTTTGAAAGTCTAAACTCGATTGTTTTCTTTTCTTTTGGTAACAGAAC
This sequence comes from Begonia fuchsioides, assembly GCA_003255005.1. Lineage (NCBI taxonomy): Eukaryota > Viridiplantae > Streptophyta > Magnoliopsida > Cucurbitales > Begoniaceae > Begonia > Begonia fuchsioides. The sequence continues at coordinate 66,112 of QAOC01007375.1, read as the reverse complement.
ATAGTGCATGGAGATATTAAGCCCGATAATTTGTTGATAACTCAAAACGGTACTGTAAAGATAGGTGACTTCAGTGTCAGCCAGGTTTTCGAGGTATTAATATCGTAAATTTTTTTAATAATTTGAGTCAAATTCTTCATTTTTTTGCTTTGGTTGGTTTTATTCAGTCATCAGAGGATAGTTTCATTTTCAACTCTTTTTAGCATTTAGTCTTGTAAATGCTTTTGGATCAAAGCAGTGATCATGCAGATGAAATTACCCTTCGATTTCGATTTTAATTTCATCTTTTTTTTATGCTCAAGCATAGTAATTATCTGTTTTGCAGGATGACAATGATGAACTTCGCAGGTCTCCGGGCACTCCAGTTTTCACTGCACCAGAGTGCTGTTTAGGTTCGATGAACAATAATTGCTTCGTTTCCATACCTTATTTACTTTAATCCTGACCATTCGATCAATAGGTCTTACCTATCATGGCAAAGCTGCTGACACATGGGCGGTCGGGGTTACTTTGTATTGCATGGTTTTGGGACACTACCCATTTTTAGGTGATACCCTGCAGGATACATATGATAAGGTTTTTATCTCTTTCTCTCTCTACCCTCTTCATTCTTCTTCTTCTCTCTTAACATTGGATTCTTCTTCAGATCGTTAACAACCCACTGATTCTGCCTGATGATATCCATCCTCAATTGAGAGACTTGCTTGAAGGAATTCTTTGCAAAGGTGGAAAAGTTATGAACGTTCAAATTCTGTTTTTTTTTTTAATTTGGCAACTTCTGTTTTTGTTAATACTTTCTATTGATGCAGATCCAGTAGAGAGAATGAGTTTAAGCGATATTTCGAACCATCCGTGGGTGATCGGAAACGAGGGTCCGATCCCTCTGTATTTGTGCTGGTGCAAGAGGAAGAGCACTTCGACCGAAGAATCTAGTTTTCGAAGCGAAGAAGACACTCAGACAAAACTCGAGCTTTTGTGACCTCGGACTGACCACATGGAATCATTCTACTATGAAGTATGACGAGCTCTTTCTTTCTTCGTATTCTTTCGGGTTTTGGTTGCCTAGACGAGTCAAAGCCGACTGAATCAACGGAATATACGCTGTGTGGTTGGGAGTTTGGGACATTTGTTGTCTCAATCTATGATGTGCTTTGTTTTTTTGGTGTTTGGGTGTGCTGAGTTTGTGGGGTTTTTTTAGAGAAACTTGTCCTGCTGTCTTGTTGGTTGATTTTAAGGAAAAAGAGTTATATTCTATCCTACCACCATTGCTGCTATGTGAGTTCTTGAGGCTGGCCCACCAACATTCATGACTAAGAAGAATTGGATAAAAGTTGTAAAAGAGTTATATTCCTCATAAAATCCTATTTTAAATTCAATATTGCTTTAAATTCAATTTTAAGCCACCTTGAGATGTCGCGCATCAGCGATATGATAATTTAAATTCAATATTGCTTTATTAAATTAATTAAAATACGTTTGTTTTTAATTTTAAGTAAGCAATAGATAACTAAATATTTACCATGGACGGGGTGAGAATCATAATAATCATAAAGATGGGGGAAGGAAAGAGCAAATGGAGAAATGTAGGGACACCATAGCAAAACCGGCAGTTTAAAAAATTCCGAATAAAGCCCCACCTTGCCCCCGCTACTTCGTCCCACCGTTTGGTTCAGTCTCCCAATTTTATGCCGACCAGCTACTATATCTCAGCCGCTCTTCTCCTCTCCTGACCGGTCTCCGGAAGCCGGCGACGTGTTTGACTGAAATTGTTTCCGGTATTTCTCCCGGAGATACGCATCCCGAGGTGTGACTTATCTTCACCATTTCTTTCTGATTTTTTTCCTTTTCTTTTTGCTGAACATTCACATCCAGAAACAGTTTATTTTATGTTTATTGGCGAGACTGAGATCGGAATCATTGTTCGACACGGATTCTATTTCGTGCATGTATGATTGTATCGACTAATATTTCAAAATTTCATTTCTTTGTATGGAGCACTTGAAAAATTTGCTGCTTAGTCTTGGCACTAACTTCTAGTTTCTGGTTCTTTTTTGCAGATGGATTTTGTGGATCGAATCTGACGGTGTTTCTGAATAGGATTTTTCGCGGTTTGGATGGATTAGCGGAACTTTGAATCTAAATTCCAAATGTTTATTTCCTACATCGATTCAATTGATATGGGGCTTAAATTTATTCAGACGGATGAATTAAAAAAGTTGATGGGGGTTGATTGTGTTGAAGGCCGATTTTTTGTTGCGCGTGATTGCAAAAATAGTTTTGGTTAGTAAAATTTTTTAACTTGGTTTGATTGGAAAAGTTGGTCAATTTTTTGGGGGTATACAGATTTTTTACACAATTAAGGATTTACAAACTTTATCAATATGTCTATGGAGGGGATGGATGTTGAACAAATTAGTAAATATTTGATGGGAGAAGCCAATGATGGTCGTCGTCAATGCAGATCAAGTGATTTACTTCTCCCAGGCCTTATTGATGACGTGGCTTCAAATTGTCTTGCTTGGTCTTCTAGATCGGATTACGCTTCACTTGCATGTGTTAATAAAAGGTATTATCAGTTGATTAAAATTGGTGATCTGTATGGTTTAAGAAAAGAATTGGGAATTATGGAATATTGGGTGTATCTGGCTTTTGATTTAAGAGGCTGAGAGGCTTTCGATCAAATTAGAAAGAAATGGATGACAATACCTAAGATGCCTTGTGATGAGTGCTTCAACCATGCAGATAAGGAGTCTTTGGCTGTGGGTTGTGAATTGTTGGTTTTCGGCCGTGAGCTCTTTGATTTTGCTATTTTGAAATATAGCTTGATATATCGTTGCTGGGTGGACAATGAACCACCCCCGTTGCTTGTTTGGGTCTAGTAGCCTTCGCTCAATCACTATTGTTGCAGGCGAGACTGATAAAAATGGAAATGTATTAAAGTCTGCAGAATTGTATTATTCTTCAATTGGTATGTGGGAAATGTTACCTGACATGCATACTCCCCGAAGGTTGTGTTCTGGCTTTTTTATGGGAGGCAAATTCTATGTCATAGGTGGTATGTCAAGCCCTACTGTTTCACTAACATGAGTATGATCTTATGACAAAAAAGTGGAGGAAAACATTTGTAAATAAAGCTTCTCAGGCTCCCCCTCTCATTGCTGTAGTAGACGATGAGTTGTTTGCTGTTGATTACTTGACTAATATGGTTAAAAAGTATGACAAGATGAAGAATAGTTGGAGTGTTTTGGGAAGACTTCAAGTAAGGGCTGATTCTTCAAATGGATGGGGCCTGGCTTTCAAAGCTTGTGGACATGAGCTTCTGGTTGTTGAGGGGCAAAGAGGCCCTGAATGTGAAGGAATTGTCATGCATGCTTGGTGTCCAAAGTCAGGAATCACCGACGGGAGCTTGGATTGGAAGGTAATTGGTGTGAAGGAGCATGTTGGAGTTTTTGTGTACAACTGTGCTGTCATGGGCTGTTGAAGAATTCTTTCATTCTGTAGACAAAATGTCGCCATACCTGCATCTTGACCTGGGGCTCTTCTTTTCTCCTTGCACATTTGTCTGATAGAGTAACCTTAATTGTTGCTAAATAGGCTTGGTGGCCGGTGCTGTAATGTAGTTTTCTTTTCTTAACATGCATGTTATTTGCTTGTTCTTTTTTCTAGTTTGTACTTGTTGCATTTGTTTGCTTTCAAAGTGTTAAATGGGTCAGTATGCAAATGTTCTGTTCACTACCTCTGAGTTGCTGTTTCTTGTCCTGTGGTCTGATTCATATCCTAATAATTGAAAAAAGAGCCACATTTGTGTGATGATTATTGAGTGCGCTGCTTGTTCTCGATCAAGTTCTATTGTTGTCAATTATTAATGAGAACATCAACTACTATTATATGGATGTCTTAATGCAGATGTCGAGGCAATTTTGGTACCTTGACATTCATGGATATTGTACACTCAACGAACCTGCAAAATAATATTGTTCGATTTAGGGCAGAACTCGTATGACTTAGTTCTTATACTATGCCGAAAACATGTTATGATGGTTAGCGGCGAGGAACTCATTTAAGATCCATCTTAGTCTCTACCCCTCAATATTGTAAAAATCAGATACTCCCTTTGCCATTGTAAGGTGAGTCATCCGGATATGTTAACGAATTGAAAGCTTCATTCTTTTACTGCATTTCTCCATAGAAGTGTTAACTTTTACTATATTCCGAATTATTTTATGTGAATTCATAATTTTCCTTTCTATATTTATATATTGAAAGGAAAGAATTTTTCAGTAACAATTGGACGCAGTAGCAGGAGTGGAGTTTTTCAGGTTTATTCTTTCAATGTTTAGTTTACTTTTCTTTGTTGTATAAAAATAAAATTTTCATATCCATCAAATGCAATTTTTTTATACTTATTGTTCTAAGCATCTCTTCTGTTTTTGTTCAATGCTTTCCGTTCATGATGAATTTCAACTTTTGCAAGATTCTGCAATTTATCGTTGGGACATATCAACTTTTCTTTTTGATGCTGGATTCTCATGAAACCCAATTTCCATCTGGTTTAGAAGAATAATAAATGTAACATCCTAAACTCCCTGGATCCTTGAATCTTTCTAATTTTCCTGTTCCAGCAGGATTTTTTTATTTTTGCTCACGTTTGCAAGTTTTTAGTTGAAGATCATCTGATCGTGACTACTTGATATCTCAATTGAACCATTTTTTTTTCTTTAACGTCAAGGGAGTTGTGTAATTTAGCTATTGAAGTTGCATAGTATCTTTACCAATTAAATTTTCGACCTCTATTAATAATAGCCAATGCCTACTTACTCTGGATGGTCGCTGGAGCTTATGTAGCAGTGGTTTCCCAATTTTTTTTTGCTTCTTTATAGAATATGCTGGAGAAGTGTATTAAATCTTATGAAACTAACGCATATTTATTGAAGACAATGCTGTTGTAATTTGGATCGTATTAGTTTTACATGGTAAATATTATCCAATATTGCAGGTGTGAAAAAAGCTCTTAGATGTCATCTCAGGTTTCATTTCTCACTAATCAAATTTGATCTTACCTTTTGTTGTATTTCTCACTAATCAAATTTGATCTTACCTTTTGTTGTATACTTACATTTTCATGCAATCTTGAAAGCTTTGGTTAATGGTATAGAGCTCTGCGCACCATCTGCTGAGGGAATAAGAACATCAGAAGATGAAGGAACATTGGAAGCCCTGCTCTAGCCCTGATGAAACCATTTTCAACACGTAAAAGTCATGGCTGTTGATATTTTTCCACACTCTGTGAGATTGTGATGCTTCTTGAGAGGTAGTTTAACTGGACGCATTTTCTAAAAGATTAACAAAATTTTGGATATGACTGACCTTGAAAATTAAATTTGTTTCTGTAATTTTGTTTTGCGAATATAATATTATCCCTTTTCTCAGTTTTATTCATATTAATCATCAATTAGTAGGACATGATTAGTTGGGTGGCGACATGAAATTTGATTACGTTACTCAAAAGTTTAGATCACTGGTTCTGATGCAGCTGCTTTTGGTCTTCTTTTTCGTTTATTTTTTTGCCTTGCTTCGTGAAAAGGTTGATTAGGTAGATCAACACTTAATTTCTAAGCCCGTCCAATGTTTCTTAGGTTGAAATGTTCTTCAGTTTGGTCTCCTCAAAAAGGGCCACCTGTCTACATATTTTCATTAAAGTGGTAAGAAGAATAATAATGATATAGAATCTGATAAAGATGTAATCAGTGTATGGATTTGGACCCCACCCACTATCCAATGATGGCTACTTGCTTTATAACTCATATTTTCACATATGTGCCCACACATACATACATGCACTTTCAAATACTTGTATATATGCACATATATATATATATACTCAAAAAAATGCTTGCAGACTTAGGGAACTGATGTGAAACTTTTGTTTGATTCTTTTGAATGGAGGTTAATTCCATGTGGTCAGCAAATAATCTGAAAATTTTGATTCTGTTCATCTAACCTTGGTGTCTCTTCTGTAGGTATGGTTGCTTCTTAACCGTACGTGATTGATGCAAAGCCGGAGCGTGTATGCATCCTACGCAGCCTAGATTTCGAAGGAGGTAAAAATTGTCTGCATTCTTAAAAATATAAAAAAAAACATCTTTCAATTGTGCCACATGAATATGTTTTTTGTCGTCCAGAAAAAATTTCGAATTGATTCAGAGGGTGGAGATTTGGCTGTGTTGCCTTTGCTAAAGTTTTCCCTGGCTTTCTTTTGCCTTCAGTCAAATTCACAGAGACTCTGCATTGGGCTTCACATCTGGAATAAAGTAATCCCCTCCTTTACTCGCTTTTTTATGCTTTAATTTAAACTCATTTGATGAAACGTAGCATATTTCAATGTCTTGAAAAGCAAAGCATGATAGTCCATATAGGCTTAAAATCTGGGTGGACTGGGCCAGGTCGGCTCGGTTTTATGCTGAAATAGAACCAGAATCGGAACTCACAGTTTTAAATTTTTAGAACTGGCATTGGAACCGACGGTTTTTGTTTTATTCCGGTTTTAACCTAGTTTTATTTTATATTTTTAAAAAGTTAAAATATAACTATAAAATATATTTTTTTAATTATATTTAGGTCGAATTTTAAGTAATTGAGTGAATTTATAATCAATTTTAGAAGTTATATTAGATTTTATTAGGGTTTTAGCTAGATTTTATTTGATTTTAGAATTTTTTTTTACTTACAGCTCTGGTTCCGTTTTCATGATTTTTTACTCTTAAAAAATGGCACCGCCCCATGTATGACAATTTTTTTAAAATTAAAATCAAGACTGAATTAAACTGGTTCGATTTAAGGTTTTCTCCCCTCCTAAAATCTTCAACATTAATGACATAATTTTTCACTTTTCCTTCCTTGTTGGTCTCTTCCTTTCTCCTTTTATCTGTTTTATTTCAAACTATTTTAGTGCTAATGTTTCATCTAAACATGTGACTTGTCCAATGACGGGATAAAGATCGTACGGAGTATGCATGTCGATGCCAGCTTTACTGTTCGAAAAATGTTTGGCAGAGTTTGGTGTGAAGATGATATTACTAATATGTCACGTTTTAACTTTATATTATAATATAATGGTTGATAAAATATGGAAGGATGGCAGGACATCTATTATAGTTTGAAGTCTTGGTGTAGGGAACTTTATTTAGAAGAGAAGATAATGTGTCAATTCCTTTTTTCTATATGTTATATTTATATTTTGTCTTTTTGTTAAATCGTGACAGATGCGATTTGAACTGGGACAACAAAAACAGTGGTAGAACCCTTGGTTACCCACGGAAATTAGGTCCGAGAATTGAAATGTGAGTTGTGATTCGGTTTGGTTCAGGTTAGATTTTAAATTTTATAAAATTAACAAATTATATATTATTGAATTTGGGTCTTTTTTCATAATTTGATTTGAGTTGGAAATTAGGTTAGATCTTTTAGCTTGGCTTTTTACTTTCAAAATCGGCCTGAATCACACGATTCCATCCAAACCGTGGATTTGGGTCGGTTCTATGCACCTTTATTTAATATCGTAGCATAACGTCTACTTGAAATATATGACTATAATGTTTGAAGTTACATGTCATTTAAAACAATATGAATTATCGAGAGAATATCGTACAAAAGCTAACTTCGTGATATGATGCAAGTAAAATTAAAGGTTACATATATGGTTATTCTTGGTTTAAATGATTATATTATACCAGAAATGTTATGTACAATTATTTTTCATTTATTTATTTTAAAATAATTGTGATATATTATAAATAAAAAAAAAAAATATTATCCATGTTAAATTCCAAGGCGAGACAGAGAAAATGCAAGGTGAGACAGTGAGGCGTTTGTTGGTTAATCGAGAACAGGGCAAGTTGCCGAGGAGGAGTGGGGCGCGAGCGCGCTGGCACTGGGATTGACAGTCGGACCAGTCTTCCCTTCTCACCACCCTTATTGCATAAATCTCAACCATCTTCGTTTCGCTTTCTGTCTTATTTTACTCTCTTCTACTGTTTGTTCACCGCCAACCAACTTCTCTCGACACGATCTTTCCGCCTGTTCTTGGTGGGCTTGAGCGCTTGATTGTATTGGAAACGCAAGTTTTGGTCATTTGGTTTTTCCGGTTGTTTTGAGTTCTGGGTTTTGTTGGATTTGGCGAACCAAAAATGGGTAGTGAGGAGGGGCCTGTGGCTGAAGAAAAGGAGGTGGGTTCTTGTGAAGCTAGTCTCTCCGTCCCGGTTCAGGAGGTGTGTTTCCTGCTTCGCATTCTTCTCTTCTTTCATTTTGCATGTTTGGATGAATCATTTCGAATTGGAAGCTCTAATCTCCTTTTTTTTTGTAATTTGCTTTAAACCCGTAACAGTTGAAGGACTTGTAGGAATTTGTGGTCGCTTCTCGATTTTATCTATTTGGAACTGGAAACTAACTTTTGGATACTTGGTTGATTCCAAACTTCTTCGTCTTTTTACTTGTTTTCAGTTATGTTAAGGCTTGATTAGAATTGTGGAGGTTGTTTTTTGCATGCATTTTTCATTTCATTGATGCTATTTCCTATATCTCGAGCCACAGGACGAAGACTCAGCTGGAGCAACCGGAGAAACTTCGAATTTTCATCATTTGAAGAATCTCTTCCTTGAAATACCTTCTCAAGCTCCAGAAAATTCATCCCCTCATGAATTTGTCAGCATCAAAATGCCTCCATCTTCGAGTCCCACTCCAAAGAAAGTAAACTTCCTCTTTCCACCGAATTCTTCAGATTCAAGAGGCAGTGGGTCCCCTGGTCCATCGTCTTTAAGAGGCAAATCATCAATAAAAAATCTGCTTCCTAAGCTAACCATCATCTATCGAAATTCTTCTGATATAGAAAAGACTTCTATTGTTACTTCAGAAGTTTCTAACTCAGTTACACAAGAGAAGCCTTTTATTGCGAGATCATTGTCTCTTACAAAAATATTCACTCCGAGGATGAAGAGAACATCTTCACTTCCTGTAACTTCCACTGATCTTTCAATTCCAGATTCCATACATAGCGGATGCCCAGAAGAGACAACCAATCCATCTGTGAGTTTTTTCCCTTCTTTTCACTGAAGAACACCACTTGTTTATTGTGTTGAGTCAATGATTTTTAGACATTGCAATCCTATTATGGATAAAGAAACTGTGCTGACTATGTAATCAAATTCCAGAATTTTCAATTTGGTACTAAATAACATTCCAAATGCATAAAACTATCTCATTAATATTTGAAAATTTTTAGAATTTTATGTGCACGTCTTACAAAAAAGTTTGAACTACTATTAGCAGAGAAAGCATCAGATATCTCGGTCTCTTTCAGTCCCTGTTTATAACAAAGAGGGAAGCATAAAAAGGGTTGATTCATTTTTCCGTGTAATTCCTTCAACTCTTCGAGTAAAAGATGGGATCTTGACATTGAATTCTTCCCCGACGTTGGAAGCCGGTAATACCTTCTGTTAGTTTTTTGTGTCTATATTTCAATCAGTCAAAATTATTTGAACTTATTCTCAGTTTCATCATTGATTTGACAACACTTATATGCCATTTCTTATCATGTTTTCATTTCACAGAAAGTGATGATGCTGATGGGGAAGACATACCAGAAGAAGAAGCTGTTTGTAGAATATGTCTGGCCGAATTATGCGAGGGAGGCGAAACCCTAAAGATGGAATGTAGTTGCAAAGGTGAACTTGCTCTTGCACATCAAGAATGCGCCATCAAATGGTTTAGCATCAAGGGTAACAAAACATGCGATATTTGCAAGAAAGAGGTTCAAAACCTTCCTGTAACTTTGTTACGAATCCAAAGTGTTAGAACTCGAGTCATCAGAGCAAATAGACCTCAAAATGCAGATTCTAGCGGATACAGGTTCGTTAAAGATTGAAATCGAGCAAAATGTTATTCCTAATCACGATTATCTTATCATGCATTGATATATGCTGACTTCATTCATATCTTATCAGGGTTTGGCAGGAGGTTCCAGTTCTTGTAATTATTAGCATGCTTGCTTACTTTTGTTTTATTGAGCAATTGCTGGTAAGATGAGCAATTTTAGTTGCGGATTATATTTTAAGATAATGATATGTTTACCTTTTAGTATATCTTCTTAACATTGCTTCTAACATGTCGAATTGTGATTGTTGTAATAAATATTACAAATAATTATTTTAATTGTAATACATTGAATGCAGTTCAACTAAATCAATCACAACTCGATTTATCAGCATATACAATAAGAAAATATGCTAAAAAATAAATATAGCATTATTCTGTTTTATACCGTGCAATATAATTGTTCTTTTCACAGGTTGGGAAAATGGGTGGCAGGGCAATTGCAGTATCTCTTCCATTTTCATGTGTAATTGGTCTTCTCTCATCCATGACCTCCTCAACCATGGGTATGTAGCCACTAAGCTTTTACACTTGTTCATGATAATCATCAATGGTAGGATCTCTGATGAAGTTGCTCGGTTAGAATAATGACCGAGATCGATAATTGCTAATGACAATCTGTATTTTATTATGTTTCAGTTAAGCGAAGATTTGTCTGGGTATACGCCTCGTTTCAGTTTGCTCTGGTCGTTCTCTTTGCGCATATTTTCTTCGTCGTGGTAAGAGAATTTCGACATCTGATCTTCCATTTTGTGCTTAGTTGACTAAAGAGATCATTTTTTATCAAATGAATGAATAACATTAATCCCATGTTTTCTCGAAAACAAACATAATATTAGTTCCTAAAATTTCCCTCTTGGTATCCTAACAGAAGCTTTCCCAGATTGTTGAAATTAACCTCTGTCAATCTTGTTTAATGCTTTGGATTCTTGTAGGTTGGGATTCAAGCGGCTCTCTCGATCCTGTTGGCTACATTCACCGGGTTTGGTTTAGTGATGAGCTTTAGTTCTCTTCTGGTGGAGTTCTTCCGATGGAGAAGAAGATGGTGGATTTTGGCTGAGCAGCGCCGCCACTCCCAGATGAGCCAGTTACCCAGAACCCGAACCGAAGTAAGAAATCCGGAAACGGTCAGCAGGAGTTGACTTTTTGTACATATGTTGACTATCGACCCGTATAATATGATGTCTACGGGCAATTTCGATCATGTGTTGCGAGGAGAAATGTGACTGTACATCAATTTTGCAATCTCAACTAATTTCTTTTAGCTTGTCTTTCCATATTGTAGAAGCTACCAACGACCTGTTACAATATCTGGTCTCATACATACCATCACATAACCCGGTTTAAATCTTGATTCATATATGGTTTAAATATAATCCAAAGCCGTAATTAGAGTCACACTTGACATATAATCAAATTGATTAAAATATAATAAAAATATATTTTTTTAATTCTTATAAAAAATTAGAGTGTGATCGTATAACATGGTTCATTCTATGTTGGTTCCAGACCCTTTCTCCGTGGTTCGGTTATAAATTTTGAAACTTCGGGTCAACTGGCATGTTTCAATTCGGGTGAAACCTGAAACCGAACTAGACCAGTTTGTACACACCTTTAACAAATGTATAGAAAAAAAAGAATCTTGACGTGAACATCGAATCATATGTATGTCTTATGAACCTCAAATTCTCGATTCGGTGGTCTCGATGGTTCTCACGATCCAAAATTGAGATTTTATTTGAAAAAAAAAACTTTGGACCATTAAAGGCTGTGGGCTAGACCTTGGATCACCTTTAATGGAAAGAGCAAGCCAGGCTGAGGCCTCTAGCGCCAGTCCAGGGCCGAGGATGGATCTAGTAGGGCTGTTCCCTGGCTATTGTAACGCGATGGTGTGCTTGGAGGGAAGATTAGATGCTCGCAGTTGAGCTCCCTTCCTAGGGTTTACAGAAACGGTCGAGAGTCCACGATGAGCTGTCTTCCTATCAGAGTTCCTCTTCTGAGCAACGCTCGCTTCAATGGCTTTCTTTTTCTGAGAGGTGTTATTTAATCTCATCCTCCTTCTCTTTATCCTTCTCCGAATTGTTCACCCTGGTCTACTCCGATTCAAACTTGAATTCTATGTATCTTAGGTTATACCAACTCTCGAACTTTGCCTCTTTCGCAAACTTTGTGTGAGTCTAGAGTGATATTCCAGAAGAAAATGGCTTTGAACTCGATGAAATGCGATGCGGATGTTGCCAACAGGTTGGGGGTAGTTCACCCTGCCACTGAAGCTTACACTAAAGAGGCCGTTGAAGCTCTTAAATCTGGAAAGGTTATTGCGGTGCCCACCGATACTCTATATGGATTTGCTTGTGATGCTTGGTACGTTTGATTCTCCTCTGTGTTATATTCTCCTCGGAGAAGCGTCATTCCGTTGTCGAACTGGAGAAGTATATTTTGAAACATTGAATGAAATCTTGCTATTGGCTTGTGTATTAAAATTACAATTCAGAAGATTATTCTTTGTCTCGAGTGATTATTTAGTGCTACTATAATCTTTTCAGGTATTTTAGGATCAATCTTCATTGGATTGATTTCAATTTTTGATTTGTCCAATTTTTGCGTATGCAGTTCTTCTGATGCAGTTAGTAGGATATATGAAATTAAGGGACGACAACACACGAGTCCTCTAGCTATTTGTGTCGGGGATGTCTTGGACATAAGAAAATTTGCTGTTGCTGATCATTTACCTCTTGGTTTACTTGATTCTCTCCTTCCTGGGCCTGTAACAGTGGTGCTCAAACGAGGTTTGCATCTTACAGTGTAATATCTTTTATAAGATGTAACATTTATATGCTATATCAACATAATATGTCATTTTCACTGCTGGTTTTGTTGTTTCTGCATGTATAACATGTAACCCATAGCTTATATTGAAAAAATAATTGTATTTGGTGACCGAACAAGTTCGTCAAGCTTTGATGGATAATTTGTGTTCTCACTGCCTAATAATGCTATTATAGTTAAAGATACTTGAAATATGATGATATGGAGCCTCTGAAAATACAGATTGATGACTTGCAGGTGAGTCGAGTATTCTTGAGAAGTCGTTGAACCCTGGATTGGAAACCATTGCAGTTCGAGTACCCGATTGCAATTTCATAAGGTTTATTGCCAGAGGATTAGGTAGTGCATTAGCTCTTACTAGCGCAAATCTAAGTGGGCAGCTTAGCAGTCTCTGCGTCAATGATTTTGAGAATCTATGGGAACATTGTGCATACGTCTATGATGGTGGCTCCCTCCCTTCAAGTCGAGCTGGCTCAACAATCGTCGACCTCACTCAGGTCGGAAAGTTTAGGATTCTCCGGCCAGGAAGGTAGTCTTCTTCGTAAAACTGAATAATCGTATAATGATGTGTCCAAAAATGTAGAAAATATGATTCTTCTTAGCTGACAAGATTTAACCATCCAATTATTGAATCATCGACTTAAATATTCTACCTTTGGGAGTTATGTCCGGATTCAATTGTCTGCATTTGATTGTTGTTTGCAGTGCGCGGGACGAGACTCTTGAGATTCTTGAAAAATACTCGTTAATGGAAGCATCATCGACCTCTATGTGAAGGGAAGAATGCTTGAGAGGAGATATGACAAATTTTCCGGGTTTGCGCCTATCTTCAAATCTATTTTGAATTTTATATAACTATATTAAGTTTACATTTTTAGGCATCGTTTTAAATTTTAATATATGATCTAAATAAAATGTATTTATATATTATAATTATAATAATTATTTATAAATATTTATTTGGTTTATTATATTTTATAGATAAAAAATAAATTTATTTGAAGAGCGCGTTGGCGAATCATATTTCATCCTCCGCTGTCGTTCTCCGTCAATCTGGGCCGTCCATTGTAATCTCGTCGTTTCGAGGGTGGTCTCCATTTCCAAACCTTCGAGTCGTACACTCTTTCTTATCCCTTCCGGAGGAGCAATGTGGAAGTCAGGGAAAGTTCGCTTTGCGTTTCTTTTGGTTCTTCTCGCTCTCACTACGTCTGCGTCTGTCAATTCCCCTGTGGAAAACTCCCGGCGCCGGGCTGCTGAACCGGCTGCGGAATCTCCTCTTACAGGCGCTCCGGCAAGTACTCCATCTGAATCACCGGTGAGTTCTTCTCCAACGCATCCGCCGTTGCATAGCTCTCCGATTCCATCTCCTGCGGAATCTCCTTCGAATCCCTCCCCATCTCCGTCGCCATCTCCGTCGCCATCTCCATCGCCGATCCCAAACGAAGTCAGCGACATCACGTCCGGCGATAATGCAGAAGGATCCGGGGTTTCGAAAGGCGGAATGAGCGGAGGCGAAAAGGCTGGAATAGCTGTTGGAGTGATTGTGGCGGCCGTACTTGTCGGAGTTGGAGGAATAACATACAAGAAGCGGCGGGACATCATTCGCCGGACGGAATACCGGTACGAACTGAGGAGGGAAATACTGTGAAAGAAACTGTGCAAGTACGGGCCACATGGATCCGGTGGCGGTGGATGTGAGAAGTGCCGTCGATTAGTTAATTTTAATCTTGATTAATAATTCTACTTTGTTTCTCGATTTTTAGTGGACGTGTTCCAAAGTTTGATTATTTCAAATAATAATATTTACTTATTTATTTTCATCACAGTAAAAAAAAAGATAAATCTAAAATTATATTTGGGCTAAGTTGAATTTACATTCTTACCCTATACTTTAACTTATTTTCTGACCTGTCAAGTTTTAACTAATGCAATAAATAATGTAAATAATTGTTTTCTTACCACACATTAAAAATAATTTAATTAGACCAATTAAAATTTGACCCGTCGAATATAAATTAAGATAATATGTTAAGAAGATGAACAAATTATTTTTTTTTTGACAATTTTTATCGTAGGTAGGGCCTTTAGGAAGAAATTAGACAACTTGTGATTTGATCGAAGTCACCCAATGTTTTACGTTTATTTTTGCTTGCCGGGGTAATTTTGTCTTACCATGCTAACCTACATTCATTGAATTTCCTACACACAAATCCATATTACTAGGAGTGGGCAGCCGAACCTATTCGAAAACCCGAACCAACCCAAATGGTTTAGGTCGGGCTTTAGTTCAAATAATCAGTTTTGAGTCGGGTTCAGTTGTGACTATTTTGGTTTGGTTTGGTTTTCGGTTTTTGTTCGAAAACCCAAACCAAACTGAAAAACCTGATGTCTGCCCTAATTTCATTTTCTTATTTTCAACACCTTACAGACGCGGTCGACACCTTGCAAAAGCAGGTCGACACCTTGTATTTGCGGTCGACACTTTGCAAAAGGCGGTTAACACCTTGTATTTGCGGTCGACACTTTGCACATCGATCATAACGAATCGTTACAAACTTACAAGAGTTACAATATATTTACATTTGTAATTTTTTTTAGTTTTATATGTGAACCGAACCAAACCAACTCAACCCAACCCGAAACCGTTTGGTTTAGGTCGAAATTTTTTTTTTCGGTTTGGGTCGGTTTTGGGTTCTCCTTTTAACCCAAAACTCATTTGGGTTGGGCTGGCCATGTAAGAAGCCGACCCAACACAAACCGTGCTCACCTCTACATATTACAATTAATTCAACCTAGAAGACCGTCCAATTAATCCCAGTGTTTTAAATTAGATAAAAATTAAAATAGAAAAATAAGCAGTCCCAGCACTTGGGGAATGGGCTCATTCGGATCACCCATTTTCCAAGTGGGGCATTTGCCATTTGCCATTTGCCCCAAATCAATACCCACTAACTAACGACCCGTACCCGCTCCCAAACAATTCAGAAGAAAAAGCAAAGCGTTCTCCGTCGACCACCGTTTGGGAGAGGCCGATCAATCGATCCCCAAAGTCACCATGATTAGCGTTCTAGCTCAGGTTCAAATCCATCTCCAATCTATGTCTCGCTTTCATAACCACTGCTCTCGTCTTTTCCTCTTCTTGTTTTGCGTCCTGGTGTTTGATATTTGGGATTTCCTCTTTCTTTTTGCAGGAGCGGCTTCTTGGGGCGGCACTTGGTTGCTTATTCACCGGAGTTATTGTGTTTGACCACCGGAAGAGTATATACGAGTCTATTTCGGAAAATCATGCTCATCTGCCCTTCAACTCCCAGGTTTGTTCTTTTCTTTTCTACACAATTTCACAGAAATCCTACCAAACACGATTTTCTCTTTATCTCTTCAATGTATGGGATCTGGAACTTCGAATTACTACTTTTTTGGACATTGGCAATGGGTTAGAAGGATGAATACAGAAGCTCAAATTGCATTACTATAGCGTGTTGCAAGAAAATAAGGATACCTTTAATCCTTAACTATCTATTAAACAGATGTTGCAATAAGCTAAGTTTTTTCAGAAATAAAAACTCGAGGTCTGGGCTATGAGTTGTAAATTGCCTACTATCTATTTTTAACTAGGCGTTGGAAGCAATTGAAAACATGCATAAATTATGCCAATTTAAACACTCAAACAATTTAATTTGCTTGAACTGCTTTTAGTAAGATTGTATTGTGAAGTAATTGGAGCAACTGCACATAAGTATTGTTGGATTTAAAGAAGAAACCCTGCTTGGTAGAATCTAAAAAACGTGACGAAATGAGTCTTATATCTCTTCATTTTTCAAATTCCTCATTAGTCGAACTTCCAGAACACTTATCTTGTAAAGTGGCTACTCATTCACTTGTAGAGAGTGTATGGGATTGTATTTATGCTTTTACTCTTTGGAGTTTGGGCAAGGAATTTTCTATGGGTCATTTTTAGCTCTTCTTTTGATCTGCAGACATTTCATTTTCTTAGTGGCATGAGTCCTTTTGTTTTTTATACTTCTTTAATACACACTTCACTATGCATGTAACACATAAACAGTATGGTTTTCCTTGATTATAATTGAAATTTGTAGCTTGCGCTTTGTTTTTTTTTTTTTCAGATCAAAGAACCTATCTTTGGAAGTCATTTTCGCTCCAAGTCTGCACACTTGTGGAACAAAGCTGTGGACCAGACGTTTAGACCTGTAATTGAAGCTCTTAGTTCACGTGGATTATAGAGCTGTTTGAGTTATATTACTTCTCATTGCCAATTGAAGAACGTATGTGTTCTTACCATTTATAGTGGCTCTTTCTTTGTTCTAAATTTCGACTCCTAAAGCACCTTCGACAATTGTTTTTAAGAATAAACTAATTAATGCGATGGAGTCCTTGTCGATGAATTGTGCGTTTTATTCAGTGCAGCCTGTCTTTGTGGCATCGTGNGTTCTACCTCATTCATTCATTACGTACAGTCATGCATAGAACTTTGAGGATTTTCAGAATGAGAGTTAGCACTAACGGGTTCCTCTCATCCCACCATCGTCATTCGATTGGGTGACATTTGAAAACATGTATGGAAAACATTTTCATTCATTTCGTAAGACATGATGCATGAAAATGGCACACGTGTACAACATGACATTCATAACATAAACATGAAGCATGCATAAAACATCTCTCAATCAACATAAACAAACATCTCCAAATGAAGATAATTGTTATCTCTTAAGCATACTTAAAATAAACTTACTTCATTACTTTACTTAAACCTAGCAATTATCAAACAATGTCAAACAAACATCAATCAAACTCAAACACGTTGGCCGGTGCACGGTGCGATACACCTCAAAGGCTCAAACGACGTATTCTTATTCTACTTATTCATAATCGTACCCAATTCGCGTTCATTTTTATTTGTTTTTAATTATACAATCTTAATCCTACTCTTTGTGATGTAGTCCCCGAAAAGCCAAAGACATGCAAGATTCACTTACTTGGATTCGAAGCTGCAAAGTACTCCTTAATCCCTTTACCTTCTTCACTTGATTCCAAACAACCTTAACATCACAATTATGCTTACATTAGAATTTCTCGAATTTACCATGTTTTTCACCTAACTTACAACAACCATAACTTAAGCTATAGAACTCTAATTCTTATGAATAAGGAACCAAAATCACCCTTACGGTGTCTACTATAGTTAATCAGTAGACCTTAAATTCAATTTCATAATCAAAGATCATATAAAATCTGTATCTTTAAAATCATACATATTATCCTACTTTTGTATGGACATGATAACACCATGTTTTTCATACAATTTCCATTAATCAAAACCATACTCAAACTCTAAGAACTCCAATATAGGATATAGAAGAACACTTTAAGCAACTAACATCATACATTAGCCCCAACTTCGTGCTCCTTCTTTCTCGTTATTCAAACTCACAAAACACACTTGATTTGCGCTACTCACACTAAACTTTCAACTTCAGCTTCAACCTTACGTTTTTCTCCACATAGCTCTTGATAGAATTTAGAGATAATAGAGAGAATTTTCGTGCATCAAATACCACTTGAAGGTTCTAAATATCCTCTTGTTAAGCAGCCCATGAATGTGAAGAGTTGTGCATGTGATTGAGGAAGCAAGCATGAGGTGGAGAGACAAACATGAGGTAGAGAGGCAAGCATGAAGTGAAGGTAAGCATGAGGTGGAGAGGCAAGCATGAGGTGGATGTAAGCATGAGGTGGAGAGGCAAACATGAGGTGACTTCACCAATTTTTTTCCTCCAACACTTAACTCACTTGTCTCATACTCTAACCTTACTTCTTATTTTTTTAAAGCATTCCTTTAAAATGTGTATTTTAACACACTACTATCAATACTTCATGATGCACATATCTAGATTTAACGACGTAATTTACATTTATAATAACTAAGATATTTAAATGGCTCGGGTGTTACACCTATAGTTTGAAATTCATTGCTAATGTATTTTAAATTCATTTTTGTCTTGATCTGATATTTGAACCTTGTACTTGAGGCTGGACAGTGCTGTTATCAGCTTTGCCTTATCCCATATTTGCTTGCCGGGTGCGCAGAACATAGCGAACACCCATCACCGAGATCCCGGCCAATACCAAACACAATTCCAGCAATGCTACCACTACTCAACCGCTCATTTTCTCTTTCGAACCCAAAGCACTTGCTTTTATGCGCTTCATTGTATTCGATCTGAGCTGCAAGAGCTAATGGTGAGCACTGGTAAGACTCACAAGAGTCCTCGAGGCTGGAATTCGGATGGAAAAACTCGTTGGCCGATGGTGGTAAGTCCATTGGGTTCTCGTGAGCCAGGCCGTGGGGGATCTTTCTTGAGATGTAGCAATGGAGATCAAAGCAAGAGAAGAGAAGAAGAGGAAGAAAGGAAGGTTGATTGAAGCCATTGTGTTTCAGCAAGCTTCAAATGATGAACGAACCATTATAGCTGAAGATCACAGTAAAAAGTGAGGATTTAATTCAGGATAGAGGTGGAAATTCATATTTTTGGTTCAGTTTCATTTCAGATTTTGGAAATTGATTTGAAACCAAAAAGAATCGTGAACCTCGAAGTCAAACGTAGCCAACTCCGAAACCGTAGTTTCAGTTCGGGTATGGTTTTGAATGTAAATTAGTTTGGTTTCTTCGAAAAATTTGAAACCCTGCTTGTCATTTTTTGTTTCGAATGACAGGATTTCATTCCACCTTTGAAACAATCTCACAATGTTTTTTAGAATTTGTAATTTTTTACTTTAATGAATGAAGCAACTTGTGTTATTTTGGGATAGAGGTGACAGACGAGCGAGTCAGCGAGCCAACTCAGTACTGTAGCAATCCGACAGGTTTGACAGAGCCTGCTCGACAGGCTCAGCAAACCCGACGAGCCAGCCGTCCTGAGCTCGAGCCGGACACACTAATTTGTGACTTTGTTTTTAGGTGTACAAGCAAAGCGGAGAAAATCAGAAATGGGTGGTAAACTATCTTAACTTAGAAGTTCAGCAAACTAGGATGAGAGAGAAAATAGAGGCAAGCGCATGCACCCGATCCAATATCTAACCCATCATCAAACACCACCACTCTCTCTCTCTACTTTCATGAGTGAGAGAGAGAGAGAGAGAGAGAGAGGAGAGAGAGGTACTCTTCTTCCCATTTGAAAATTGATGGAGAGAGAGAAGGAAAAGGCAGCCGAGGTTCACTCCAAAGCACCACTCTCTCTCTCTCTCTCAAATTTTGATGAGAGAGAATTCGGTAGTTTCTTCCTATAGCTGTAGGTAGTAGCTTTGCTTTTGAGAGGAGGGTTGGGTTTTTCTTAGTACACGTCCATCTCAATCTTTTCTTTTTCTCTCTCTATAAAACAAATCCAGATGCCCTTCTGATCGCTTTTTCTCTCTAGTCTCAATCTCTAGATCTGCCTTTTTTCAACTATTTGGACTAAACTAGGCATATACAGCTAGTTTGTAGCAGAACCTTGCATCTGGCAAGGCCTAAACATAATCAAGATTAGATTTTTAAGTTCATAATCTAAGCAAGATACGATTTTTTAATGACCCATTACTCCAAGTCTTCGTATTTTACGAAGACTTCAAAAAATGGTATGTTTTGATAATGGGTGTTTGAATCAAGGCTGAAAGCTGATGTTACAAAGCCTTATCCTTTTAACTTGAAATGGGAAAAGTGTCACATATCTGACGAGTTGTGGCAAATTATATGCCGACACTTAGATCATGGGTAGAAAAGATTACAACATTTATATTTTATACAGAAAGATGAACAGAGGAGAGAAGAAAGAGATGAAAACAGTACACCAAGCGAAGGACAAGACATTCTCTACAATTTCATGGCTTCCACTGATTCCCACGATTCGAAAGTCGAGTTCACTTTCTGAGACTCGTACCAGAAAGTTGAAATTTTGACAGAAAAGAAAGAAAGAAGGACGACCAAGAGCTGAATGATCAAGCGTTGCTCCGGAAAGATCCGAGAGCTTTAATGGCTGCCGCTCTGAGAATATACTGGTGGTATAAAGCAGCGATCGCAGCTCCGATGAAGGGCCCAACCCAGAAAATTCACTGTAAAAAAACAAGAAAACTCGACAAAAATGAAAATAGAAGAGATGAAAAACTAATCAAAGAAAACTCATACTTGATCATCCCAGGCCTTTTGGTCGTTGAAGATGACCGCAGCTCCGAGACTTCTCGCCGGGTTGATACCAGTTCCGGTCACCGGAATGGTAGCCAAGTGAACCATGAAAACAGCAAACCCAATTGGCAAAGGAGCCAAAACCTTTCAATATCAACACAAAAATCATAATCAAAATTGGCACTTTCGCCGGTGGAGAGACGTGGAAGTCTCGAGCGCTCCGCTTAGGATCAGTGGCGGAGAAGACGGTGTAGACGAGCACAAAGGTGCTGATGATCTCCGCGCCTAAACCGGTGCCGACGTTGTAAGCCTGCTTTTAGCTCATTCGCCCCACCTCCGAACCTAGTATAGTACGACTTTTGGAAGGCCTTGACCAGCCCGCATCCACAAATGGCGCCCAAACACTGAGCCACCATGTACATGATCGCCCTCACCAGAGACACCTTCCTCGCCAAGAACAGCCCCAATGTCACCGCCGGGTTTATATGCCCGCCTTTAGACCAGAAAAAAGAAGAAATATGACGAAAAAAATCATCGTTTCCCTGAGAGATTTTGGTCGGAGTTTTGAGACGTACCGGAGATTCCGGCGGTGCAGTAGACGAGGATGAAGATCATTCCGCCGAAGGCCCAGGCAATGCCCAGAATACCAACTCCGTCGCAAGGGATATTAGGAGCGGCGGTGGCGTGATTATATCCGATCACCGTTAATATGGTGATGTAGAGGAAGAGAAGCGTTGCGATGAACTCTGAGATGAGAGCTCTGTAAAAGGACCAGAGAGTGAGCTCCTCCATGTCTACTAACGGCGCCGGAGGAGGGTCCTGGTAGTCTTTCCGGCCGTAATCTCCCTGCTCTGCAACTTCCACGTCTTTCGCCATGGGTGCAGCTGAAGCTCAGTCTGAAAAAGATAGAAGATGACATAAAATTCAGGTTGATTTTGGCTGGAATTTACATTGATTTTGAAATTGGTTGGTCCACATTATAATTTTAAAATGAAAAACTGACCTGAACCATCTCAAATAGTTAGTTCAACTCGGTTCGTCGAGTTGAATTGAGGCATGTGCACCCTTAGCTGCTACGTTCGATATCATTACAATTTACAACCATAAGAAGGTAGAATTAGATGAAATAAAAGAAGGAATGATCATTCTGGATAAAAAAACAAATATGCGGAGGAAATTTTCACGAACGAAGATCAAAATACAACCGAGAACTTTGCTAACATATATGTAAAAAAACATATTTAAGGGTAAAAAAAATAAAAAAAAATTCACAAACTTTTAAGATATATTGATAAAAAAACCATGAATTTTGACTACTTGCATGATCTTATCAATTAAAATAGAGGCTATGGCCCGTACGGATATAACTTAATTGACTCAGAGATGATGATTTAGTACAAATAATCTAGGTTCGACGCATGCGCTGTCATAGTGTAGGAATTGTTACGCCCAATATTGGAGTAGCTCCTTGGGATATCAAGTCAATGCCTCTTATCTCTGAGCCGTTAAGTCACCGTAATTTAACTATCTCACAAATTATTGCGTCGAGGCGTAAAGAATTTGAGAGCTAGAGATTTTAACTTTTGATATAAAAAAAAAATATAGACATCACAACTTATACCACTTCACTTTCTTGAACGAAAACAAAACATTAGCGGTGCACACCAAAAAGCATTGCTGTTTTTTTGTATTCCCGAAATGCCCTTTGCTTTTGCTTGAACTACATCCTAATTGAATCACAAGGACTCCACTCCTAAATCACGAGTAATGTAGAAACTTTGGTAGTTTTGATTAGGGAAAATGCCTAGATGGGGATGGGGATGGACCCACTGAATTCTAGGGGTGAATTTGGGATTCAAAATTTATAATATTTACACTGTTTTTAAATTTTGAGGGTGTAAAGTGTCACTAAGATAAAATTAGAGCTATCAATCGAGCCGGCTCGAACCCAGGACGGCCGGCTCGTCGAGCCTGCCGAGCCAAACGAGCCGAGTCTGTCGAGCCTGTCGAGCCTATTCGAGCTGGCTCGGTCAAGCTTTTTCAAACGAACCGGCTCGCCAGCCTCGAGCCTAAACGAGCGAGCCGATCTGAGCCAGTCGAGCCTAAACGAGTCAAGCCTAAACGAGTCGAGCCTAAACGAGCCGAGCCAAACGAGCCCAACATAGAAATTTTATTTTCGTATATTCAAGTTTTATAACTTTCTGTATTATGTAATTTTAAATTTTAATGAAAAATTTATGCATATTGTTTTCTTCAATCCAAAAAAAATTTTCATGATAACGTTTGTATGTATCGCCTCCATTATGCCAAAGAAACACATAAACAATAGCATCAAATCAATATCTCAAAGAAACTCGAAAACAATAGCATCAAAACATCGAATTAATAGCATTCAACATATATAGCATCCGATTTGAAATCAATTCGTGAAAGAGTTAACAATTAATAATCATGCATTGTACGAATCGAAATATAAACACCGAAATCATTCATTGTGCCAAATAAAAAGTAAAATAAGTTACAAAAAAGTCTTCCAATTGTTTGAAAAGATTACATAATAACGATGCGGTCTGCGGTCGACACCTACTTACGATGCGGTCGACACCTTGAACTGACGGTCGCTAACTTCATATGGGGTTGAAACCATAAAATGCTTTGGAATGAGCTGCGGTCGACACCATAAAACGTTCTGTATTAATTTGTGGTCTACCCTTTAGTATATGATCGACACCATAAAACGCTCTGGAATGAGTTGCGGTCGACACCTTAGTATCCGGTCGACACCAAGTGGATCTGCGGTCGACACCATGTATCAATGCGGTCGACACTTACTCTTATTTCAGGAAAATGACATTCTCATTGAAGAATGAAAAGTTGCTTACATTAGCATTGTCGACATGAACATTGATTACAATTGTTAACGTTTACAAGAACCACGGAAGCACAAGATGCGTAGTCGGATAATAAATTCCTGAGCATTCTTTGGTGGCTTCAAAAAATGGTTGCAAAAATTTGAGAAATAGATTAGTCATATCACAACTACAAATATCCAAAGTAAAACATTATGTCTTTTGACTAATAAAATCACAAATGACGTTTCAATACGGTCTGACATTTTCTAACATTAGATATGTTGAGTCTCACCGAGTTGAAACATCGGTTTTTAGTTTTCTAGGTTTGAGGTTAGCCGCTTTACAAAATTCTCGATACTCTTGTTGTCGGGCGTTTGACGAAGAAATAAAAGAAATTGCACCTCTAATTGCATCAATATGCGGTCATATAAATTGCATGTCATCTTTAACAATCAAATTTGAAATATGGCAAACACACCGCATATGAAAAATGGAAGACTAAATACTATCGAAATGATAATATTTTTTTAAATTGATTAACACAAACATCATTAGCAGAAACATTATCTAACGTAATACTAAAAATTATATCTCTTATATTGTATTCTTGTAGAATACCAACAATGTATCGATAAATTGTGATACCACTATAATGGTATTCACAACTCCGAAAACCTAAAATGCGTTTATTAAGGCACCACTATGAGGGTTAGAAATTCTCGGCTAACTCCTACAATTTATAGAATTCTCTCATAACAGCTATCTCCGGTCGACTTGCAGTCTTTCCAAGGTCGACCAGATGTTACCGTTGAATATTGAAATTCTAGCCGTTACATTATACATGTCGACTCTTTTCACAACGTCAGTCGACACTTTGTCTTTTACCGGTCGAGTCTTTGCTATCGGCGGTCGACACTTTGTCGTCTAACGGTCGATTAAGTGTCGACCGCTGGTACACTAAGTGTCGACCGCAATCTAGGTATTCCGAGCCTACCGAGCCAACTCGCGAGATGACGTCTATCGGTGTTGCCGAGCCCACAAACCAGCTCGAGCGAGCCGACATGCTAGGCTCGGTACGGGCTCGAGCTTTTGCTATCAGTGTTGACAGCTTGAATTAAGTTAATTACAATTTTTTTGTAAGTTCAATGATTTAACAATAATAACTATGTGAGTTGGTTATCGATTCAATTAGCAAGCACAATCAAAAAACATAAAGAGTTAAGAGAGATAGAATTTGACACCGATATGTTATCGCGATTCGGCCAATAGCTATCTACGTCCACACTTCAAGGTACCTCCTTGAAGATCATTAACTTGATTGAGCTTACGGGTGTTAATCCAACATTTACAACTTGACTCTTCTTTCTCAGAGGCGTCACTCAATTTTTACTCTTCTTTCTCAAAGGCGTCACTTCTTTATAAGTTCTCTCAAAAGTATCGTTACAAGAATTTGCGGTTTCTAAACCAACTCTCTCAATCACAAAATGAATAATCAAAAGTGGATACAAGAGATGATAGAGTAAAATAGCTCAAGAATGATTTTAGCAGAGTTTCAACGTGTTTTTCTCTCTAAGAAATCAGCTCCTCCAATTGGCTTCTTATCAACTATTTTAGTTTTTACAGCTGCTCAGGCTCGGGCAGTCGACACATGTACGAGAGCGGTCGACATCAATATAGTTGTTGAGACTCATAAGGAAGTAGTCGTTGAAAGTTTGTCTCTGTAGTTGTCCCTGAGTGGTCGACATATTCATGGAGCGGTTGACATAAGTATAGTTGATTAGCCTTCGAAGGTGCTGCGGTCGACATAGGGTCCGTCTCTGAAACTTTGAATCGGTCGACATAAGTCTTTAGCGGTCGACATAAGGTCTGTCTCTAGAACTTCGACAGTCGACATAAGTCTTGAGCGGTCGACATAAGTATCGTCTCTAGAACTTTGGCGGTCGACATAAGTCTTTAGCGGTCGACATAAGTTTCGTCTCTGGAACTTTGGCGGTCGCCACAAGTGATCATTGGTCGACATTCAACACTCTTTTTTCCATAGAACGGTCGACATAAGATGGAAGCGGTCGACACACAATCTATCTCTGGAATTGTAGCGGTCGACATAATGTGTAATCGGTTGACATACAATTCGTCTCTGGAATTTTATCGGTCGACACAAGTGTTAATCGGCGATATATCCTGTGAAAAACTAACGAAATTCTGCAATACTTGACCAACTTATTAGACATTAATTGTACCATTCGACGAGGGTATTTCACATGAATGGTTAAGTCTATGAGATACATTACAACATAATTGAATTTAGCTTTCATACATAGTTAATCAATAATACACTTAAACGATAATTATCATAAAAAATAGTTGATTACTTTAAACACTTTTAAAGCCAACAACGTCAAAAGATGACCCTGACACGCATCCTTGAGATGACAATCATCCAGACATATAATTGGTATAGCAAATTCAACGATTGCTCGCATGCATGTGAACATGCACATATATATATATATTCGTTCAAATTCAGAAACAACTCTTTCACCTACGTCGTACAATAATCGGGCTTGGATGCCAACTCTACTGCCATGGTTAGATCGCATTAGCTCCTCTTCATACTGCCGAAGAAATTGAAATTGCTATTTGCCAAATTTTTCATTCAACTTACGCGCTTCTATCTTACTTCTAAGTGTAACATTCATGGTTATGATACTATTGTAATTCTTTCTTACGTTCTCTATGATAGAACCTATTCTCATAATTAGTGGTCACCCATCTTAGCGATGCAAGTCAATTTTCTAAGACTTGAACACAAATACGACTGTTAGCAAATATTTTTATTTGAAGAATTTTCTAAGACTTGAACACAAATATAACTTAGTGTCACTTCTTTTGGAGGTCACCCCGTTACCATTTGATAAGACATTTTCAACAATTTTAACTTTTAAATCTTTAATAGATTCATATCTTTTTTTCGAGATAAAGGTTCGGCTGGTGCATGTAAGTTTAAAATTTTATTCGCATGATCTTCGTGTAAGTCGGTAACATAATCAACACTCTCATATTTACATCATGTGATAAAAATTGAATGTCTACATCATATTCATTATCAAACAATTTAAGGTTGTCATATATTGGTTTATCTTCTCTCATAGATACGTCGTTACATGTAGTGGTGTCAAACGAGCCGGCTCGAGCCCGAGACAGCCGGCTCATCGAGCCTGCTCGCGAGCCTCGAGCCTAAACGAGCAAGCCGGACCGAGCCAGTCGAGCCAGTCGAGCTTAAACGAGCTGAGCCAGACGAGCCCAACATAGAAATTTTGTCTTCGTATATTGAAGTTTTATAGCTTTTCGTATTATGTAATTTTAAATTTTGATGAAAAATTTATGGCTATTGTTTTCTTCAATCCAAAAAAAAATTACATGATAACGTTTGTATGTGCGCCTCCATTATGTCAAAGAAACACAAAAACAATAGCATTGAATCAAAATGTCAAAGAAACTCGAAAACAACAGCATCGAAACATTGAATCAATAACATTCAACATATATAGCATCCGATTTGAAATCAATTCGTGAAAGAGTTAACAATTAATAATTGTACGAATTGAAATATAAACACCGAAATCGTTCATTGTGCCAAATAAAAAGTAAAATAAGTTACAAAAAAAATTCTAATTGTTCGAAAAGATTACAGAAGAACGAACCTACTCCACAGAGGGATCGTCCGATGAAGAACGAACCTAATTGTTTTCAAATTTCCGACGTTTTTTATTTCTTGGCCCGAGGGGCGGACGTGGATGCTTGTGCATATGTGTGTGTCAATGTGACAGAAAATGTCAGATTCATAGGTGCAACTTCTTGCACCTCATAGTCGGAAGACGGAAACGTTTCGAATTCTACGTATTTAGGCGGTGAATCCATAACAAACAATGAACTATTTATAAAAAAATTATTACTTTGATACCGTTCACCGAGTTGTTGATGATTGTAAAGAGAATCGTAGACTTTCGAGCGCGAATACTTCACAGAGATTTTCACAGAGAGTTTCGGGTAAGAAATTCTCAGCTAACTCCCACGATTTATAGAATTTCATCATAACAGCAAACTCCGGTCGACCTGCAGTATTTCAAGGGTCGACCGGATGTTTCCGTTGAATATGCAAATTCTAGCCGTTACATTTGACCGGTCGACTCTTTTTACAACATCGGTCGAGACTTTGTGTAAACGGGTCGACCCTTTTATAATGGCGGTCGACACTTTCACTAACGATAAATACCTTGCGGTCGACATATATGAACCTGGTCAACACCTAAAACATTCTGTAACATATGTCGGTCGACACCCTCTTATGCGGTCGACCTACAAATTTTATAATGTGGCTTAAGTGTCGACCGCTGTTATACTAAGAGTCGACCGCACAACAGGTAGTCCGAGCCTACCGAGCCAGCTCGAGCGAGTCGGCGTACTGGGCTCGGTACGGGCTCGAGCTAGGCTCGGCTCGACACTGTAGTAATCCGAGCCAGGCATGGACTGCTACAGTCCTGAGCCGGGCTAGCCGGCTCGCTCGTTTGCCACCACTAGTTACATGTTAGCTCTTAAACTCCGTAAGTTACTTTATATACTCAATCCTTATTTGTTTTATTTTCTTTTTCTTCGCCACTAGTTGCTGAGTTACAAGCATTATTGCATATATGAAATTTTTTCATATATATTTCATAATTTGTCAGTATGTTTTAAAGATATGAATTTCAAATAACAAACATATATAGTTTATAATTTTTTTAAGAATTCAAGCGTCTAAGATAAAAATATTTTTTTTTAAATTAGGCCTTTTTGACTAAAACTTACTTTAACCTTATCCAATATCGTAACAAGTCTTTATAAAATCTCGCCATAATCGGCTTGCGAAGAGAGAGAAAGAAACCATAACTCTTAAACTCTCTTTTTTCATCTAATTTTCTTCGCCGTCGTCTTGCCTCGTCTTGGATGGCCAGCGGAAAAGGTTTTTTCGGCCGTTTCAATCGTCGTTTTTTTCCCGGCGATCGAGATCACCAAGTCGCTCCAGACCCTGCCTTCGAATTCACCGAATCCGATATCTTCAACTCGGAACGTTCAGATTCGCCGGAGTATCGGAAGCCGGCGAAAAAGCATTCGGTCAAGAGGTTAGGCTCCAGCGATCAGACGGTGAGAATCACGGCGTCGCTTCCTGTCAGCGTACCGGACTGGTCGAAGATTTTGCGGGACGAGTACGACGATCAGCGGAGGGCTATCTCCGACGAAGAAGACGGAGAAAATAGCGAGGATGAAGGAGCAGCTAGGGTTCCTCCGCACGAGTATCTGGCGAGGAAGACGGCAAACAGAAGGGTCGCTTCGTTCTCGGTGCAGGAAGGGATCGGCCGGACTCTGAAAGGAAGAGACCTGAGTAGGGTACGGAACGCAATCTGGGAAAAGACTGGGTTCCAGGATTGAAGCCATGGAAGAAAATTATGAATCTCCTCCATAGTTTCCGATGGAGGATGACCTCTTTTACAGTCATCCTCCAAGGCTTCTGTTTTTAATAATCTTTTAGCTTAACATCACTTGGGTTAATTTTCTGAACCTTGAAGTCGTCGAACCACCGACTCTGCAAGAACTTCAGCTACCTTCAATTATTATTTCATGGAGAATAAAAACGAATAAAACATGTTATTCGCCATTGATATTTCTTCAAGGTCGTGGATTTTTGAGATGGAAGCAAAAGAAAGAGCTTTGATATCATAGAAAGCGACTCCATTGACAACAGCGATCTCGAAAATCAGTACAGTCAAGCCATTTCAAATCAGGGTGGATCGAATTCCTAGCCTGGGAATCGAGCCGACAGTTTCTGCCGCCGTAGTTTGAGCATTTGGCTCTGAACCACGGGTTCTACCCTCGTGGGGCCATGGACTATGACTGTTAGTCGGTGGCTCGTTCGATCTCGACCACTTAGACAACCTGAGGGGGCCTGATTCGGATAGGATCACAAAACGTGCGCATCCGTGCATCTCAGAGAGCAACTAAAAACACAATTGACTACAATAACATACATGAAAGAGCAACTCAAGTCTTCTCAACAACATTACTAACCCACTTTTGTTCTAAGCTAAGCTCCTGGAAAAAAAACGAAGAAAAATGCCCAAGAATCAAGAAATCTCGTCCATTTCATATGAAAAATATACAAGTCGACGGATTTTAGCGTATGCAGATCGCTTCCTCAATTTTATTTAGAGTCAACGAACCTGATTGAGCTGCGGTTCACTGGGCGGCAAAGGCGTAGAAATTGAAGAAAAATGAAGGTAATGTGGCGAACCAGCTGATGAATGCCATGGCTGTAGCTGTCTCAAACTGTACACAGTGATTTTGAGAGCAAATTCCGAGATCGTTGTCGATGAGTACTGTAATTCCAGCAGCAGAACAAGCTGCGGCAAATGTAAGATTGGACATGATCTGCAGAAAAGTAAATGGGAGATATATGAGGTCTTTGCAATCAAGTTAATTTGCATTTTAATGAATAGAGATCATATTTCCAACAAGTAAATGATTTTTGTTTCCCATTAGTCAGCTTTAGCAGAGAAATTGAAAGTCCATATGAATGAAGATCTATAATTTTTCAGTTAATTAAGGCAGTGGGGGTAATTTCAACTCACCCCGTCCCCAATCGTGAACAATCTAATAACTCGTTGATTCTGTAAGGATCGCTTTACCAGTAGCGCATAAATGTCGACGATGGCCATGGAAAAACTCCACAAACTCTGTAGAGCAGTAGCTGCAACAAGGAATCTGAAACAACAATTATCAGAATACACGAGATTCAGAATAAAGATTCGTAAGTTTAGATCTATACACAAATACAGCTGCATTTTCGCAAATCGAACAACTGATACAAGCAGTTTGAGTATTTTTAGTTTAGTGATCAATGCTAATCAGATAAGCAAATTGACATAAGCGTTAAATTGTTAACACTACACCAAAATTGCAATCTATAAAGCTCAGAAAGTATGAATCGATGAACAAGTTTATATACTGATTATGATAAGCCAATCAGTACGAAAACCACAATTATTTACCAATCAAGGTATATAGACTAAGAGCTTGTTTCATTCAACGATTGAATTTATTGCAAGACCGAAGACCAATCAAACTACTCTCAGTTAGGAAAAAAAGATAAAACGAGAGAAATCCTGCGTTGAGGAAATGAAAATTTACCTGAAAGCAGAGACAGAAGGGAAGTCGCTGGTGGTAGCCATAACAGCGAGAGCAGATACGGCAAAAGCAAACTGGGAGAGACGCAAAACAAGCCCTCCTCGAGTTCCAGGCATGCCCTCTATGTCCTTCATCCTCACCCTCGGGCCATTTCCAAGATCATTCGTTTGAGGATCTTCAGCCGGGTGAACCGTCGCATGGCTCACGCTCATTTCTCCACCAACCCTAGCACTCAAATTCTTTTCCCTCGACTCAAAATCTCATCATCCGCGTCCTCGTCCTCTATCCAATCACAAAATCAACCGTCCGACCGAACCAGGTTCTTCAGAAACAAAATCAGTCTAGTCCTCCCCCTGCTTTGATTTTGAAGTCTCGAAGCTCATCAAAACAGGCTCACAGTGAATAATTCTGATCAAACGTATTTTCTAATTCTTCCTTTTTCTCTAGGAATCCATACAAACGACGAAACAAAACTGATCCTCCGGCGGAGTAGACGCCTGAGCTTAAGGATTATTCCGTTTAGCGAACGGATCTTATAGAAACACTGGCCTTCCAATGAAAAGACGGCAAACTGCAATCTGATCAATTTACCGGCGCGTGGGAGAAACCAATACTCGCTGCATTATTGACTTGAGAGGATAACTTATTTTTAATTGTTTTGAGTAGCAGTGGCAATCGATCGGACTCGAGAAGATAACCTAATTTTAATTGTTTGGAGTAGTGGTGGCTAGGGGTGGGCATAACCGACCCAACCCGAGTAACCGATCCAATCTGAATGGGTTGGGTCGGTTAAAAACTCAATAAAGTCAGTTCGGGTCGGTTGTGTTTGAAATAATCGGGTTGCGGGTCGGTGGCCTAAAAAAATCCAACCCGCTAACCCGACCCACGGGTTTATTAAAAAGAAAAAACCCTAGAGTGGCATCCACCAATCCATTCAGCCGACATCCTCTCCCTCTGGAGCTTCTCCCGATCCTGCTTCCCTTCGCCGATCTGCATCTCCCGATCCGAGTCCGTCAACGGCGCAACCTCATCCGGCCATCCAGGTATTCACTCTCTCTTCTCTTGCTGCCATACCGGCGCAACCCCGTCCTTCGTCCTTTCACTTTCAGTCGCAACTCGCAAAGCTACCGAGAGAACAGATATATCTCGTTCTCGTCGTTGTCTGCGCTTTGCCTCGCTGATTCGTTGCTAACCAGTAACTGCTCGTCTATGCCCATCAACGACAGAAATTCGATTTTGGAATCGGGTTTGCCGGATTTTCATTTTGGCTGCAATTTTTAATTATTTAGATGGTTACTGGAAAATTACTGGCTGAAATCTTCAACGACAGAAATTTACAATTTTCATTTTGGCTGAAATCTCGGTTTTGTTCTGTTTATCTTTGTAAGTTACTGGAAAATTAATACGATGGATATTGAGGCAAATCTAGGTTTTCTCATCTTCTATTTCTCTAGGTATTGAAATTTTAATTATATTATTGATATTTTTTACATTTGGTAACATGCCGACCCGCTAACCCGACCCATACCGACCCAAACCAGCGCGGGTCGGTATGGGTTGGGTTACAATGGGTAACATGACCCGTTCGGGTTACCGATTGTCATCCTTAGTGGGTTCGGTTGGACTTTGGATCCAACCCGACCCAACCCGACCCATGCCCACCCCTAATGGTGGCAATCAGAACATCGAGCCAGGTTTGAGCGAGTCGATCTACCGGGCTTGGAATGGGCCGGGATCTTTTACTGAACTAGGCTCGACTTGATACTGTAGTCGTCAGAGCCGCCGATTCGCTCGTTTGTCACCTCTAGTTTGGAGCACCCACTATCCTAGAGAATCAAATATATTTTAATTGTACACATAATTTATATTCATTATTATTAATATGTTTTTATGAATTTATAGAAAATTTCTAGATTATTCTTGTAAATTAATACACGTATGATAAAATATGAAGAAAAATAATAAAAAATAATTAATAAATTTTATTTGATGATAAAAATACAAAGAGATATTATCAAAATAAGTTCATAATTTATATTTGAAGTATAAAATCTTTAAATAATTTAAAATTATAAACCTAGTTTGTATCCTTGAAAATGTATAGTTATATTTTGAGTATATGTATGATGAAATAAGATAAATATCTATAATATTATTAAATGAATTTAGACAAAATAAAATTATGTTGTTATGATAATTTATTTTAAATATTAAATAATTAATTTTATCATAATAATGATCATATATGTATAATCTTAATTCATGTATTTAATAAACTTTAATTTATTCTTTGATTTTTTGTATGAATTACAGTTCACAAAATTTATATTTTGAGAATAAATGAAACTGACACCGATACAATGAAATATATTTATACATTCANAGATATAAAATTTTAATATACTAATTATTTAGATAATATTATGGAATCAAATTTAAATTTTAAGTGGAGAGAGAATTTTATAATTATTACAAAATTGAATTTCCTTTAAAATTCTATCTACCAATCAAATTAAAAATAGTGACATAACAAGGGAAAAATAGTTGAATAACTTTAGTGAGAGGAAATTAAATTTTAAAAATAGATTTTCTAAATCTCCTAGATTGGTTTTGAAGAATTGTTTTTTTTTTTTTGTGTAATCTAAATAGATCTTTTCATGGCTCAACACATGATCGACCATAAATTGACACAACTTTGTACCTAAAAGGCGAAATCTCTCGCTTCCAGGGCTCCCACACCCCGGCTCGACAGTTTGAGAGAAGATTAAATCACGGTGACTCAGCGGCACAGAGATAGGAGACCTTTACTTGATATCCCAATGAGCTACCTCAACATTGAGAGTAACAACTCCCACACTAGGACAGCGCATGCGTCAAACCTAGTCTCTTGTACCCAATCTACCATCTCTGAGCCAACTGAGCTATGTCTGTGCAAACATAAATTGACAGAACCTGCTTTTGTGAATCCCACATGAACGTCACTATTCAAAGTACAAAGAAAATATCTAAAAAAATACTCATAATTATAGAATATCAAAATTTTCTATGTTTCCAGTACAAGTTTCATTAAAAATTACAAATATTTTATATCGTTTTGGGCATGTTTTGCGTGTTGCTAATGTAAATATATTTGTCAAAGCGTGAAATAGTAACTATGTATTTAATGTCATAAATTAAATATTAGACAATTTTTTCAGCCAAACTCGATTCAAACTCATGTCAAATTTAACTCAATTTCAATTAAAAACAAGTCTATGTATGAAATCGTTCAAAAATTCAAAAACTTAATCTAAATATAATAAAATATTTATAATATTTTGTGAAATCTAGGCCAAAAATTAGGTTTCCGTTATAATATGTTGAAATCATAATTGCATAGGCCGGTTTGGAAGACGAGAAGAACCGAATCAGGTCGCCTTATGCCCGCTCTAACTTAAAAGTACTTATCATTGTTTATTCATAATCAATTATCAATATAGTAATATGGTTATTACATGATTAATATATACTTGATAAATTTGTATAATTTTATTTGTTTCCACATATATACATACATGATGCATGTATGTATGATGTGAGGAGTGATGAGTCATCTCATTTTCTCCTTAGAAATGAAAAGAAAAAGGGCGAATTTTAGAATTGGTTTGTAATCGCGGTGTCTTTTTCTCTTCCCTTTTCTCCTCTCGATATTTACGTTCAAGCTCCTCTTTGATCCTCTTCCACCTCTGTTGCCTAATTAGGGTTCCTGCTTCCTGCTCTACTTTTATCGTCTTCCCTTCCGTCAGCTCCAACTGTTTCTTCTTTTGTTTTTCCCGGATTTCTGGAGCTCTTTGTTTTCGCTTGTTTTAGCTTAGCGAGTTAGGTTCGCCTTTCTAGGGGTCACGGATCCGACTTGCTCTTGATTCGCGGCGCTTATCTTCCTTTATTCTACACAACATGTTTTGGAGGCTCACTGCTCTCTCTGCGTCCTCTCCTGTGAGTAATTTTTCATCATTTTGCTTCTGCTTCCATCCAATTGACTGTGTGGTCATGGGAGCGTCAATTGCTTTGTCACTTTGGTCGTTGTTTGGTTTTCGCTCTTCTGCCTGTTTTTATTCTCCTATTATTCAGGCATTTTTTTTTGTATTTTAAACCATTGCTTATTTGGCTTGGCTGACTTCAATAACTTACTTGCCGAAGGGACTCATTGCAAAGCAATATGCCCTTATTATCCGTGCTTTAACGCATTTTTGTTCTCTATACTACTTTTATAAATCGAGGAATTTTTTTATTAATTATGAGAGTAGTTGTATTGTTTTTGGTTACATGCTTAAAATTGATGCTATGCATAGACGGTAAATGATCTCTTCTGGTCTCTTTTTTATTTTTCATATGTTCTCTTTTAAGATAGATGAGGAAATTGAAGAAGACGGTGAAAAACTTTGAGTGGAAATGTCTGCGAGGAGTAATCAATAATAGTGACATTTTATAGAATCATTGCGTTGTTATGTGTCCTACCAAACGAATACAATACACTAAATTTGGTATACATAGCCATACTATTGAATGGTGAATAAAAGACTAACTTAGATTCGAATCGCTGAGTGGATAGAATTCATGTCCTTCAACAGCTATAATCTGAATGGTCTATCATTTCAACCATATTGTTCTGTCTTTAACAGGTTGAATCTGTACTAGACAAGGAGAACTTCACTTTAGAGGAGCTTTTAGATGAAGAAGAAATAATTCAAGAGTGCAAAGCTCTAAACAGTCGACTCATTAATTTGTAACATTTCTTCTCTATTTGCAAAGACCCTTGTCTATGCTTTCTGTTTCTCATATTGTACTTAACGATTTTGTCATTCTTTAATATGTATTTAGTTGCAGCTCACTTTGGTTAATCTTTATTCGTATTATGGATGTTGCATATCTAACATCACTGAACTTGAGGGTGGAAGATAACCATGTGGTGCTTGTTCTTACAGTCTACGGGATAGAACCCAGGTGGAGCAGCTGTTGCGATACATTGTTGAAGATCCTCCAGAGGATGCTGATAGCAAACGAGCCTTCAAGTATAATATTATTTGTGGAGATTGATGTTAATTCCGCATAATATGATATGGGATTAATTCTGAATTTTCTAATATAATTGATTTGTGAATCAGGTTCCCATTCATCTCCTGTGAGATATTTACTTGTGAAATTGATGTTATTTTGAAGACTTTGGTGGAGGAAGAGGAGGTCCACTCATTATTCATGAATGTCATCCTTTCGTTGTCAAAACAGAACGAGACGTTTTAATTTATGAAGGCTAACATTAGTATCTTGATTGCAGCTAATGAACCTACTTTTTTCATTCTTGGAATCTAGTCGTCAACATAGTGCCATGTTGGCAGGGTATTTCAGCAAGGTATTGTTGCATGAGACTTAAGATGTTAATCTACATACTATTAAATGCCTAACTTATGCATGTGGTTGAACCCAGCTGATTAAGTTGCTCGTGATTTTCTATGTAGGTTATTGTGTGTCTCATGATAAGAAAGACGGTGTCTCTTATGAATTACGTCCAGGTGAGTTTTTGTTTTCTTTTGTCCAGCCGCTGAAGTGTGCCTCTTTGGTTACTTATATGGTTTGGCTGCATCAAAATTATGATTTGGGTCTCTTGCTCTTCCTCACAGATGTATTTGATAAATTATTTCATATTTACCATGTGTATAGTATTTATTACTAGCTGATAAAAAATCATCATCTACAAATAGTGTTTGCTTGAAATCTTTGATGAGTGACTATTGGATATTGGGGCTTCAGTTATATTTATGAAATGGATCTGTTGTTATGGTTTCCTAAACTGTTGTACATAAAAATAGCTTGTGTGTCCAAAGTAGAGACATTTAGTTTTTGCATGCCTGCATTAGAATTTCAGATGAATTTCATCAGTTGATTTATTATTTTGATGACATTTTTTTCATTTGTTTTGATTTACGGACTGTACAAATTTCAGGCTCATCAAGATGTATTCCGTCAACTAGTTGATTTGATAGGAATTACATCTATCATGGAGGTAACATAAACTTCCAAACTGGGAATGATTTCATGGTTAGAAATCCTTCAATTTTACTTGTGGAGTTGAATATTAATATGATAGAAACTTTTTTAGGTTCTGGTTCGGCTTGTAGGAGCTGACGATCACGTGTATCCCAATTTTATGGATGTCATGCAATGGTTGTCTGAAAGCAATCTGCTAGAAATGATCGTGGATAAGCTAAGTCCATCAGTAAGTCATATATTTCTTAGATGTTACATTTTTAATTCAGTTACCCTGACATGCTATTGAGCTTTGGATGTTTGGTACCATATTGACGACATAGGTCCCCATTAGACAGTGAATGAATAGTTTTAAGTGTGGTCATATATATGATTGGTGCTTCTTTAGTTTACAGGAAAGCGATGTTTGTTTTTGGTTTCCGACCTAATAGGAGTTTCCTGTCATGGTTAATTGTTCATTGAGTATCAGCATTTTGTTATGGAGTCTCTATGCTAGGACTAAGATTGATTGATGAATTCATTAAGATCGATTGACTTTGTTATGAGTGTCAACCTAATAGTGAATGATTAGTTTGCTGCCTGTTTCTATGCTATGAATAAGAGAATGGATTGATGAATTCATGTAATGAATTCATGTTAAGTCTATATGGGATTTCGCAAATACAGGGAGTGTGTTTTCATGTAAGTGAGTGAAGACTTCGTGTCATACTTTGTTTCTAAGTAGCTCATGTTGTGACCAAGTTTGTTTAGTGAATGAATCTCTAGACATTTTTTCGATCGTTTTTTCTTGGATCAGAACTGTCCTGAGGTTCACGGAAATGCTGCTGAAACAATCTCTGCTGTCATCCGCAATGCTCCTTCCCCACTTGCTGCTAAACTCTCTAGCCAAAGGTTGGGTTTGAAAGTACTTTCAATTAACCGATCATACGTGTGTTCGGTATGGTAATAGGCATATGCTATTATCAGACTCTGGAGTTTGAATTTATGTGATTTATTTAATATTGTAGTTTTGTTGCAAGAATATTTGATCACGCATTGGAAGATTCAAATTCAAAGTCTAGCCTTGTGCACTCACTTTCTGTATGCATATCTTTGTTGGATCCAAAAAGATCTGCATCATTCTCTCCCTTATTTCATTCTTACCGAAACCAACATGCATATGAGCGCCCAATACCTGTTAATCAAGAGACAATCAATGCTATGCTCCCAAAACTCGGTAAGTTCCCAGGAAAATGTTGGGCATTTGCTTTATACATTTTGTCCATTGGTTGCTAGTATAAACTAGGTTTAGGTTCTGCGCAAATATTTCCATGTTGAGTTAAGATTTACATTTACAGGTTCTCCTGAGTATTGTACAATTGATTGCTATTATAAATCAGGTCCGGTAATGTAAATTAGGTTCTGCACAATACTTGTTACTACAATTTCCACATTGAGAGTAAGATCTATATTTACTGGTTCTCATGCCTGCACGAGTACAAATTCAGCTACTGCTGTTATAGGGTTAGTGTTAGAGTTGTAGTTTATCAGCTTTTCCTAACATGTGATTGTAATGGGGGAAATATTTATATTGACACATCAAGTGATACAATTGCTTTGGCAGGGGACTTGTTGAAGATCTTGCACGTGTCCTCTGACGAGAAAATATTGCCTACACCTTATGGAGAATTAAGGCCTCCTCTTGGAAAGCATCGTCTAAAGGTAGATTTCATTTTGATCTAGAGTATATTGTTCAGTCTTTTTAGCTATCGTGAAAATTCCATAGTTTTTCACATCATTCTCAACTTTTGTTGACTACGTAGTCAATAGTTAAAATTATGTGAATTTAATGTCTCATGTTTCAAACTGTCATTGTAGCTCTGCTCTTCCATTCATTTATTATTCCTATGAGTTTATTAATTCGTTAACATGAATGTGATCTTTTTGATGTCATATCAAATGTAGATTGTGGAGTTTGTTTCAGTGCTGCTGAAAACAGGAAATGAGGAAGCAGAAATTGAATTAGTCAGCTCAGGCATCATTAAGCGGATAATTGATTTATTCTTTGAGTAAGTTGTTTTTCATCTAATAAACAAGAAAGTAGAGAGAAAACGGTCTTATGTTGTGTAATAGTATATTGCTCTGGGGACTGCTTCTGTGATGGATATTTTTTTTCTTTTTCTGTTCCTGAAAGGTTTTTCTGCTTGAACCACAAAACTCTCAGAAATTTATGCATGATCTCTTCTTTCTTTCTTTTTTTTTTTTGCAGATACCCATTCAATAATTTTTTGCATCATCATGTAGAGAGTATTATTGTGTCTTGCTTGGAAAGCAATAATGACCAGGTTGTTGATCATCTTCTTCAAGAATGTGACTTGGTTGGAAAGGTTCTTCAAATTGATAAAAATCCCATTATTGTGGAAGAATCTAACAAGGTAGTAGAATCCCATCACCTGTTGTTTATGCTTTGTAAATATAGACATCACACTATTTTGGATAAAGAGGTTGAAAATGAAATGCTATCGTGTTTATAATTTGAAATACGGGACTTGAAAAATTTTATGTTCTACGTATTAAGATTGCTATAACATCAAGATATTGAAAAACTTGTTTGATTGAATTGAGCTCATAAAATTGAAAGTTGCACACTGCAGCCAACAGTTTCCTCAGCAAGCAAAAGAACCCTGCGGGCTGGGAACATAGGTCATATTACACGGATTTCTAACAAGCTCATTCAATTGGGAATAAGGCAAAGCCGTATTCATATGTATCTTCAGGTGGGTAAGGCTAAGCATATTATTTTTTAGAGTTTTAGCATATATGCGACTCCTAGAAATTTTGAACCTTCTTTCGTTTGATTTTAACTTGGCCTCATTTTTTTTCTTTTTGCCTTGATAACATCTTTAGGCTGTTAATCTAAAGTTTTTTTTTGGGGGGGGTGGGGGGAATGGGGAGGGAATTCTTACATGTCTATTTTGGTATAGTTTAGATATTTCAAGTCTGGTTCTTATATAAAATGACCCATGACAAGAAATAAGATCTAATTTACTCAAAAGAAATTCCAATATTGGGGAGAGTTGAAATATTTTAAGCTTTGGTTCTTATATACGTTGACTCAAGACAAGAAATGTGAGATAGTATGTAACTTTGAAATCAAGCAATGATGAACCTGAAATCTGCCTCTAATGAGCGACTACTGTTAACTTTCATTATTAATCAATATTTACTTAACGATATGGTGAAGGTATATTCTGCATATCTCTATGCCCGATAATGAGTTGTTTGAA
This sequence comes from Begonia fuchsioides, assembly GCA_003255005.1. NCBI lineage: Eukaryota > Viridiplantae > Streptophyta > Magnoliopsida > Cucurbitales > Begoniaceae > Begonia > Begonia fuchsioides. The sequence continues at coordinate 25,817 of QAOC01007375.1, read as the reverse complement.
TTGGTATGTCGTGGAATCTTGTAATGAAAATAAGATCATTTTGAATATTCAAATGGTCATAATATTTATCTTCTTATTTTTTAAAATTATTTTTCGGTTGGATGAGTTTTTTTGTCATACTGTTTTCTATCCAGGAATCTTCCGAGTGGAATGAATGGCAGGCCACAAATCTTCAGGAACGTAATGCTGTTGAAAATGTATATAGATGGGCATGTGGGTATGAACCACTACATATATTACTCTTTTCTGTCTGTGGGTGTAATGTGATTAGAACACAAAGTGTAATCCTAGTAGATTCTGTCTTGGTTTTGCTTCACATAGCTAGTGATTATATTTCCATTGCATCATTAAGTCCTGAGCGACAACACGCATGCTTAAACCCTATATCTTGAGAGAGAGGGGGGGATAATGGNGGGGGGGGGGGGGGATAATGGAGAATGGAGAATGGGATTTGTAGCAAAAAAAAAAGGAGATTTGTAAAGTTTAATACACATTGGTTGATATTTTTTCTCGTAATTTGCAGCCACCCAACTATGTTTCAGGACAGAACAAGGGATAGTGATGAAGATGACCCAAATGATAGAGACTATGATGTGACATCGTCGATGGCAAATAACCTAAACCAAACTTTCGGATATAATTATGGTAATGATGGTGCAGAGCAGGTAATGAATACGATCTGCAACTTTTTCATTTTTATGAATGAGATTACTATTTTCATTAAGGGCTACCGAGTAATTGTGATGTGATTGCAGGAGCGTGAAGCTTTTGAACGAGATGATGGGGTAGTTTCAAGATGTTTTATATTGAAGATTAAATTTAAAATATCTCCATCAACTCTTTGTGGACTCCTAAGTCTGCTTTTGCTAATGCAGGATGTGTACTTCAATGACGATGAGGAGTCAGCAGAAATTTATCTATCTGCATTGAGACTTGGTGATGATAAAGGAAGGTTAGTTTTGAAATGTTATTATATTATATTTAGGATAATTGCAAAAATTAAAGATCACAAAATTGTGTACTGCAGTCTCTTTACGAATTCCAACTGGTTTGCATTTGAAAACGATAGAACTAGCTCCTCTCCATTGGACATTTCGTCCTCGGAATTAATGGACGAAATAAACTTGAATGGAACACCTAAATCAGATGACAGCGGTAGTGATGACGAGGTAGTCATTGGGGAGGATAATGACGTGATCTTCGATTCCCCAAAGAACATTCCCAATGGATTACCAGAGAGTGATTCAACTAGCATCAAAAGCACGAACCCAATGAGTGATACGGAGATTGCATCCCGGGATTTAGGTTTTTCCAGGTTCGAGACATCACATGGGCAGCTTAACAAAGGAGACAGCGGGCCTTTGACCGAGTCGATGGCATGCAGTGAAACATCTGATAAACAGGTTGTCGGGTCGAGCGCAAGTCCATTCGAGGATTATGATAAGACCGCTCTCAGCTGTTCCAATCATGTTGAATCGGCAGATTCTAACGTCCTTTTCCCTGCACGGGGAGAGGTGATTCTTTCAAATGCTTCTCCAACTTCCACTGGTTCTAGCGATGGATCATCGAGCAGTGGCTCGAGCCAGAAATCTGCCGGGTTGCGCTCGTTATTCGAGGAAGATGTGGAGTTTGTAGGGGTGGAACCGAAAGGAACGGAGAAAGCAATGGAACAGGCTCTCAAGGAAGGAATAGTCGGAGAAGCAGGGGCATTGAAGAGAGACATGAACCCTAATCCAAAGGTAGCAGAGAAGGAGATATCTGGTGAGAGTGAGGCTGGGATTGAGTTTAATGATGCCAATTATTGGAGAGTCGATCAGGAACTAACCGTTTCCGAATGATCTCCAATTTTGATCCTCCCCCCAAAAGTTAGCCGCCATTGGTCGGAATTGGTACGTGTACAATATCATCATATTACTTTTGTTCCTCGGATAAATTGTATTGTGCTAATCTTTCATCACGTGTTCTCTGATATGCCATGCCAATGAAGAGGAAAGACTCTTTTCATACTATTCTCAACTGGCGTATCTGGTTGTCTGTCAGATTCTTACTCAGGCTAGGTTGGCTTGCTGGATTCCGGTGACCGGTTCCTGAATCTCCGGTGACATGCTCTGACCATTATCAGTGTTAATTGAGCTATCATACGCTGCAAACGCTGATTTCTATGAGTAATTGAGAATACTTTTGAGTATGTGAGATTGGAAAATATAGACCAAAATGAAATGATTCTCATTTACTGAAAAATATCCTACAAAAACAAAAACTAGTCTCCCTCGACTACACTTATCATCTTTGATCAAAGCATCCATCCAAATTTTCTTGAAATATTCCATGTTCCGTCTCCTACTGCCGTGCCAAACGGTCAACAGTAAAGGAAATCTGCAAAGAGCCTGCCAAAGCCACTTCCGGCTTCAAACAAACGCATGATACAGTCAAAGATTCCATAATTCCACCCTGCTCCGAAGAACTACCTTGCATTCAGGGCAGCTGCAGCCTAAAAATATATGAATTAATGTACAAATACACCCAAATCTATCCAAAGAATGAACACAAATTATAACCAGATAGGAATTGATTTGGTATGAAGCGGAATCTCCTCCTTTTCTATATGGGTAGCTTTATTTCTCATTTCTGACACCTTCCTGTGGGAGTTCGAGTGCAGTGATGCGACAAAGGTGGGGCTGGCCGCAGGCCTATACTCGGGGAAAAGTCGGCCTGATCAATATCGAACCCCGCATGAATTGCAGAGACTCTTCGGACCCAATGGTTCTTCCCTCCATTGTGGCGTGTCACTTCACAATGACTGCATTTTTTCCCCCACCTGTGTCTTGAAGCCACTCTTTGTACATTCTAGCAGAGTTGGAGAGTTGCGAGAAATTCTTCTTCTTCTCCTCTTTTCTTTTATTCAGTTGTATCATTGCTTTCTCCAAAGAGGTGTCTGAATTGAATGGATAAACCGTTGAAATGATAAGGACCGAGAGCCATGAATTGACCATCGTTGAGGGCCGTGGACGTTTGGTTCGAGCACGCTTTGCTTGAGCAGATAAATTCCCGAGGACGGGGAAAGATCGTTCAAAGTCAGTTTTAGCACTTTCGGCCGAGTATGAGTTGCCACTCTCCAGGACCGAAATCGGACTTGAAGTTTGGGGAGGCTTAGAAAACTTGACATCTGAATAGCCTCTATCATGCAGAATGTTACTGGTGGAGTTGGCTTTGGCATTCAATGATGCTTGTTTGCAGTATCCTCGTCCTTCAATTTAAAAACCAAAAAATCACTTAAAATGGACCTATGCAAATGGAAAAAAGCAAACTTTCAGCATGATAAGATTTAGAAGATAAAGAGGGATGCCAAACATCTCATATGGTCATATAATTCATCTGAATGTTTGTCGGAGCAAGTTCTGATCCTTCATAATAGATCGGAATCTTCCTGTCTGCATGCATATGAGTTTGTCTTGCGCCATTGAAGAAATTTGACAAAAAAATCAATTTTTTATGGATCTTCCTCATCGGTTAGTTCTGAATAGAATACTATGGAAGTTCCTCCACCGTCCGCCACCGCAGAACCCGACCAGGCCACCTGGCTCTCTTCGTCGCGTCGTTTCTAAATGGGGAAATCAGCGTTCCGATTCAGACGACTAAAACCCCCAGCTCTGCCGGCATTGAAGCGGAAGATATTCGCTGGGAGCGAGGTTAAATGTTTGTCCCACATCGGAAAGAAAAGAAGGAGAAAGGAGGGACGTTTTCTAGGGGGAGGACCCACGACAGTAGCTTGCTGATGGGGCCCTCGAGCGTCGCCTTTGCGTTGCACGACTGCATTGGCCAGGCGCACCCCTCCAACCACAGTCTAATTTTATGCGCAATTTTAACTCTTCATTCACAGTAATCTATACATATAGTGTTTTTGGTATTACTCCGGCGGTCCATTTGTGTCACCGGAGGGGCTGTGAATTGGTGAGGCAGAATGATTCAAGCTGGGGCTCAGATAGATCTACGACTACATCGTCTGAAGCGCGCCAGCTCCGAGCAGTTGAACTCATGAGTAATAATCTTCCCATATCAGCCGAAACAATATCTTCTCCGCTCTCGATTTCGTGCACCCACGTCGGAGATCGGCAGGACGACGTCCGTCTCAGCTCCGTTTCATCGTCGGAGCTCGTTTTCGTCAGCAAATGTTGCTCAGAAAGTGGACTCGACTCGCTTTGGTAGTAGGCAGAAAACCCCTTCACACGACCCAACATTTCAACATGAGCTGGTTATGACAGGGCAAAAGATACAGCTGCGTGAAGCTAAGGGCATGATTAAATTACCCGACCAATATTTGCAGCAATGTTTCTCCGGCGAGACTTTTCTGGAGCAATGGTCGAAAGAATTTGAACAACTTCACTCATAGTTGGTCTATCTTCAGGATCCAACAGCAGACACTCCTTTGCTAAGTAGGCCATTATTTGCATCTCTTCTTCAGGGAATAGCCCCTTCAAATGCGGGTCAGGAAGCTCCGCAATTACTCGCCGGCTGTCCTGTAAACGAGGCTTAGCCTGAAACAAAAACACAAATTAATGTGGATAAAGCTATGATTTATATGACTTAGACTAATGATTTAGCTCACCCAGATCACAAGGCTTTCTTCTCCTTTGTTAGCTGATTTCTTAATGGGATGTTGGCCTGTGATAAGCTCTAGAAGAACGACCCCAAAACTGAAAACATCAGACTTGAGAGAGGCTCTTCCAATTATAGCACACTCAGGAGCAAAATAGCCAAAAGTCCCCTGCATTCTGGCTGGAGAATTGGAACAGCTGGGTAGACCATCAGTACTCAACCTTTTAGCCATCCCCAGATCAGTGATCTGCAAATGCATTTGCAAAACATTAGTCAAGCCCATTAAGTTGAATCCACTAGAGACAATAAACTTTTGCCACTCTTTGTACTTTTGCTTGCCAATCCTCGTGTAGAAGAATGTTGGTTGATTTCACATCTCTATGCAAAATTCTAGGAGCAGCGGCCTCGTGAAGATATTCCAAGCCACGAGCTGCACCTATTGCAATTGAAACACGAGAAGCCCAGTTCATGCTTTCCCTTGTGGGACTATCCAAGCAATCTCTCAAATTACCCCTGGCCATGTATTGGTATACCAGAAGCTTCTCAGTGTGCTTCCCCTGTGATTCTAAGCAGTAGCCAAGCAAAGGCACCACATGACAATGATGAAGTCTGGACAGTAATTCTATCTGAAATCAAGGCATGCATTTGCTCGTTCTTAATGATTATCAAGAAAAAAATGCATTTGCAAATAAAGTTGGAGAAGAACCTCTGTGGGAAATAAGGAGTCACCATCTAAACCTCCTTGAGTTTTCAGACGCTTCACTGCCACAATACTTCCATCTTTAAGCAGACCACGATAAACAAGGCTACTCCCCCCACGACCGACAAGGTTCGAGTTTGAAAACTTATCGGTTGCATTTTCCAATTCCGAGAACGAGAACTGAATAATGGTTCCAAATATAGTCCAAGGTTTCGTCTTCAATAGCCGAGAGGCTATGTAAAAGCATCCTACAAAAATAGAGATAATCTACCTCACTTTTGCACATCATGGATATAATAACAATCTACAATACCAAAACAGCCAATTATTAGCAGGATTCTTTAGAAACAAAGCAATCTACCTGCACTATGATGAGTGGGAGGACCTGGATTAGTTGTCATCTCTAACAATGATGAACTCTTGTGACTAAATAAGTTGCTGAAACTATTGTAACTAGTTTGGCCATATGCCGACAATGCAGACGAGTGAATAGAGAAATTTTCCCTTCGAGAAAGATAGCACACCACCGATGTTAGAAACGCAAAAGTTGTGATTATTACACAAAGCAATAGAATAAGCACGACCACTTTGATAGATATCTGCCTTTTGGAGGTTGGAGCTGCATTAGGCAACCCTCCTATCAAGAAGGCCATGTAAATGAGACTGAAGTGAGATTCCATATCAGAAGCCATGTATAAGAAAGGTATAAATAACAGCACTATATCATAGAGCAAGAGTGAAAATTACCAGAAGTGCAGTTGCAGGCTGTAAAACAATTATATTGATCACTCCTATCTGTTACTTTAGGGAAGCCATTAGATGGACAAGCACATGTCCATAAACTGCCACTGCTTTCCACATCTATTATAGAAGTCCATAACACCACAACAAATTGAAAAAGTATATCATCAAGATGATAAAAATGCAAAGAAATTCAGGCAATGCTTTAAGCATAGTTGAAAAATAAGAACTCTTCTGCTGTTGAAGCTCTGCCATGAAGTAGCAAAAGGCAAACAGATTCAATGGTGGCAGCTCATGAAAAATGGAGCCAACACACTCCATAGCTTACTTTCCCACATTAGAATGCAAAAACCATAGTTCTTCGATGGAATATACAGACAATTTAGCTAAGATTCTAGCTTGAATTTTGTAGAAAAATTAATATCTCATGTCACAAACCTGGGGTGCAATCACAGGACGCAGAACAGTTGGCTTCATGGATTAAGCTCTCATTTCCTTGGTATGGAGCAGAGCATTTACACGTCCACTTATTTACAGCATTGGGAAGGTCATCTGCCACCACATAATGAACAAGATCAAGTCAAATTATGGACCTGGTTTTTCATGAATCAACAATTTAACGTCCAAATAAAAATAAGTCTGGAGTTTCATTACTAACCGCAAGAGCTTTGCCGAATCCAAATCAAGATGATCAGCCAAGCAGGGATGAGGTAAACTGGGTGCATCATCTTCAACAGTCGAGAGTGCAATACTGTACAACAACTGAAGTTTCTAAAAAAGTAGAGTTATAAGGATGAAAGAAAATATGCAAACAAAGTTAGATTCCTATAACTGCAGTTCATTCACTTGTCACAAAAATCCCAGGAGAATAAGTAGTCTAAATTTGACAAAAGAAACTATGGCGTAGCTGAGATCTTAATTTGACAAAGGAACAAGATCTCGTGGAGCGCCTGATATGTCAAGCCTAAATTCCCAAAATGTAAGCAAACTAGACCAAGTTTACCATAGGCAGATATCGAATTTGGAAAGTTTTAGATTTCAGCAGAAGAATTACAATTAAGGGTAAAAGCTAGATCATACATTAAAGGCATTTTCCAGAAATTAAGGTGATAATAGACCATTCGAGAATCGATTTATGATCCTGAGGATGAAACACTACCCACCTCAATGAAAGTAACTCTTTGGCAAAATCGAAGAAGACAGCTCAACCCACGAATCCTCGCCACTCGCACTTTTCAGTACATTGCCTTTTGGAACTATTCAATGTTGTGAAAATTTTGCAATCTTAATGTTGCCAAAGGTTGGAAACAAAAGATCAAAGCAGATAAAAAGAGAGAGATAAAATTTCTTGGGTTCACGAAGAAATACAAAGGTTTGGGAATCTTCACAAGCAACAGGTGAAGCAGATTTTCAACGTCTTACCAAACGAAAATGAAAAACAAATATAAAAATAAGGGAGATGAATATAAAATAGAACAGTTTCAACGCATTGCTGTCCATGGCCCCTCAAAGTTACAAAATGGTGTCGGCTGTCGATACTGCTACCGATTACATCAGACTTGATCTTCCTATCGATCACGATTAATATACATGATCAATGCGGTTCAATAATGAATGATTCCGGTTGCCTTAGGAGTAATGATTATGGATGAACAAAAACAGGAGTCTCCTCCGATACAAAGGATCTGATATCTTCACATCCATAGTGAAAAAAACAGCTATAAATTCAATACTCACAATAATCCGGTAGAGCCTCTGCTCTGAACTCTTAGAGAGAGGAAGGTAGAATGAAATTCAAACGAATCGTCGCCGGAGGCTTCGTCGGTGCTGTCTTTATTTTTAAAAAGCTCTAAATCAATGCTTCAGATCAGTCCAAACTCTGAAGTGCAACGCAGAGTTAATATGCATGAAGAAATTGGAAAAAGAATGCAGAGAGAGAAAGAGAGAGGAGGTAAGAGAGAGAGAGAGTCGTTAATAGGGTACGAGTAGCCGAGTAGGCGCCATTAGACTGGAATGGCGCCTTCTACTTTTGCAGGTGATGGACCCTCATGTGATGATGACGTGGCACCCGCCGCCGATGGAAGAGTTTAGGCTAGCTGGGAGTGGGGCCGGAATTCAGGCCAACCCTTGATTACGCCAGGGTGGCTGCATCACAACCGTACATTTTCTCTGTAACACTAGCTGCGTCTATTTATGGAAAGGGTGAGGGTTTTACTTTTAGTTACTTCATTAATTACACTAATTGCCTTTAGCATAAATCATTAGCTAATCACATAGGTTGACTATTAAACTCAATTAATAAAAAAAGATAAAAAATTAATTTAGGGCCTAAGTTTCAGATAAATATGCTAAATCAGGCATGAATTTTAGAAAAATAAATTTTGAGCTTCTTGGACGCATAATGAGTCATAGTGAGATGAATCTTCCCTCACTAATAGGGGTGGGCATGGGTTGGGTTGGGTTGAGTTGTTATCCGACCGACCCAACCCATTTGGGTTTTGGTTCTTATGCAAAACCCAAAACCCTACCCAAACCAAATAAAAATATTTCGACCCAACCCAAACGGTTTCGGTTTGGGTTGGGTTGGTTTGATTTGGTTCATATATCGAATTTAAAAAAATTAGAAGTATAAATAAATGTATCAAATATACAAAGCAAAATGTCCAATACATGATATCCAATACAATTATCTGCATGAGTTTAACAAAAAAAAAACATATATTCCAATACAAATATTCAATACAAATGTCCGATGCAAATCCAATACAAATATTCATCATCAAAAAATAAAAACAAAAATCATTCCTGACTCCTGTAATCTGCAAAATTCAACAACATAAAACACATATGATTAATTTATAGATAGTCGTCAGCTTTAACAAAATAAATTAAGTAATATGATAAATAAAATACCGTTAGCCAATAATTATTTCATCTTCATCTTCAAATATTTCTATGTTAGAAGTTGAAGCATTCTCACGATTGAAGGCTACTAGTTCTAAAAAAATTCAGAGAAAAAGAGTTAGAAAATAAACTATAATTAAAGAGTAAATATTTGACATTATTTTTTAAGTAATTATGTACCTTCGTCGATAGTCTCATAATCCTCCACAATTGCATCATCTTCATATAAAGTTGGAATCGTAGAACGAATCCAACTTTGAGTGCAAATTATCGCTTCCACTGTCGATGATAAGAGAGAGGTACGTGATGAACTAATGATACGTCCTCCACAACTAAAAGCCGACTCAGAAGGTACCGTAGAGATTGGAATGATTAACACATCT
>QAOC01007375.1:0-12015 GCA_003255005.1 Begonia fuchsioides | reverse complement strand
AAGTTATAGCCGTTACATTATAACGGTCGCCCCTCTTTATAAAAACGGTCGACCTTTTTACAACTACCGGTCGACTCTTTTTTCCACGCGGTCGATACTTTCACAACAATCATGCGTATTGCGGTCGACATTTAATTAGCGGTCGACACTTAAAAACGTTCTGGAACGTATAGCGGTCGACACCTTATTTTGCGGTCGGCCATCCAAATTTACATATGCATTAAGTGTCGACCGCGTGTATACTAAGTGTCGACCGCACTACAAGTAGTCCGAGCCAACCGAGCCAGCTCGAACGAGCTGCACTCTTAGGCTCGGATCGAGCTTTTGCTCGGTTGACTCGGCACTGTAGCAGCTCGAGCCTCGTTTGCCAGCACTAGCTGTAGCTGTATTACGAAAATGGGCTCAACAAAGCTGGGATGAGGTTGGGCAACAAGAACGAGACGGCGCATGAAGTAGGCTGTATTGGGTTGAGACTCTAATCCCAGAACCCTGGGCAGCCTCCCGGCGCCGGCGCAGTCCCGCACTGTTTCATCTTCTTTGAGAGGCTATGTAACAAAAACCTCACAGGCAAGACAAAACATTCGGAAATGAGAGTTCTGCAGCCATCGACAATGTAAAAACCTAAGCTCCAACCATCCCGGCAAGACCAGCAGCGTTGTTTCGCCGGCGAGCAACTTGAAGATGACAGCCCTCTCGCTTGACCCTCCGCCGGCTTCCAGGTGGAATGCTTTTTATTTTTAAGCTTTAACTGGGAAAACAATTAGACTGGAGCTAGAAAGTTAAAAAGGATCGATAATATTCGAAAAGAATGAAAGAGTCCAGATTCTCGATCAATCTCCTAGTGAGTTAAATATAGAATATGATCTGGGCTGCGCTTTTCCAGTCAATGATTTTCTGTCGGGAACAGAATCTAAAAAACACAGAGTGAAGAACTGAGTCAATCTGAAGAAAGATTCGCTCCAACTCCAACTGAGTGACTGCGCAACCGACTTCTGCTGTGCTTCGCAACCCCATAAATTTAATACACTTTCCAAGCATCTTCTTGCCAGTGTTCTTATAATAATATTATATTTTCGCTTTATATTAAACATTTGAAACAGCAGACAGAATCCAAAAAAAGGGTCAAATCTGGATACGCGATGTGATGAAACGACGTCCATTGACTGATCTAATCAGGAGGGTCACCGTCGCATCTGTTCTAAATCGGGAAATTCTTGCCCGCCGGAGGAAAACTAAAACGCCGAGTTAACCAACGAAATCACCGGCGAAAATGGCCGCCCAATTGTCTTCTCAGTTGATTCTGGTGTTGCAGCAGTAGCTGTTGCTGAGAATTCTCCACCCCTTGCCGGAGCCCTAGCGTCAAAGAAACACCGCCGTCGTACGGCGTGAACACCACCGTGGGTGCTTCGTTGATGCTCGCCGTAGATGGTTCTTTATTCTCCATTCTCGACCGCTTCTCGTGGCTGTTGAACCATGGATTTTCTTCGTCCACGCACTGCAATGGCTGACCCTGATTGTCAATTCCTGCCGGATTTCGCTGACTGAAACTCTCCGAATGATTTCGCCGGTCGTGAATTTGGTCCGGCTCGCTCGGGTCTCGAGCTTCTAGGATGTGTATTTCTTCAACCATTGGCTTCCACACTCTCACTCGAGCATTTATGAACCAGTTTGATACCTGCAGATGGCAATATTTCAATGCTGCATTCCGATTAATATAAAAACTTAATGAAATTCATGTCAAACCAGAGTGAAATTCAAGATTATAGTATGATAATCATGATCAAGATTGTACGTTAACTTCAACTGAAAGAAGAACTCAAAAGAAATGGCCCCTACCTGGTTTCGTGATAAGCCTGTTTGAGTGGCTAACATAAGCTTATCAGCATCACTTGGGTACCTAAAAAGATGGTCCATAACCCTTAAAATTATTCTAGAGAGAGAAAGAGAGAGAGTGAGAGAGAGAGCTTACGGGTGAAGAAAATGTTCGAAAAGCCAAGCTCTAAGAATAGCAACAGCTCTTTCAGGTAGGCCACGCTGGGGCTTCCACAGATGTTGATGGGGTTGGACCAATCGGAAGCCATCCCCACCGCCGCCATAACCATAATTTTCCGAGCTTTCTCCGCCGCCTCCGATCAGCCCGCCACTCCCTTCAAACGTTTCCGACGTTAATTCTTCAGCCGCCCCTCGCAGGACATGCCTCAACTGGTCGGAAACTACATTCTTCAGACACTTAAATTGCCTGGAAACTGTCTTCAACGCAAACGACATGAATGGCATCGCCGACCCAATTCCGGCGACGAATTCAAACGACGAAACAGCCATTTGCATTTGCTGATTATACTGTCTGTATCTTCTGCACACCTTTCATCACCCAAACAAAGACAAAAAATGAATAAAAATGTCAGATTTTTTTTACTGATCCTACATCCCAATCATTACCGATGGAAAAAAGGTGACTAGAACTGCTAGTTTTACACAGCCAAAACTAAAAAGCATCTCTGATTCTTATCAGTTCATCTAAACTTCCTGCAGAATTCATGAAACTTTTAAAAAATTGTTTGATCATGAGGTCGGTATTTTGCTATGATTTTGTGGCTCATCTAACAATTCAATCATTTCTAAATCAGTCAAATCATTATCTATCTTCACATGATGAACGAAGCCCCGTTCTGTCCCACCCAAACAAGAACAAGCAAACCTGAATAGGTCCTATAGCCTCAGCCTCATCTGGCAAGAACAAGTAGAGTAAGATTAATTCATAAATCAAATGAACTGACTCGGATAAGATGATTTGAACTAATTAAATCTTCTTTCTTAGGCTGAATTACTCAGAGAAACGATCATTAAATTAAAAAAACTCACGCCCTGCATGAGTTTTCCCATCATATTTGACATTCATACATGCTCAGACATCCGAAATAAGTATTGATAAACACTAACATATAAGAACACATTAACAGTTAACTTCTCGCTTGCAACCACATGCAGAAACTCAATATGCCCTATCTAAACTTCTAGCTGTCGAATCAGTCTGTTCACCGAAGAACATAAATATAACTTTGACATTCCAAGAAATAATGTAGTTTGATTTATAATCTTTTGACTGTAAAAGGGTTTCTAGATCAATAACATGGCTAAACATCGAATTCAGAAGTGTTTTAGATGCTTGAAAAGACTATAAAACGTGAATAAACTATTAACAGTTTCAAGATCAGAAGTTTCCCTAAGAAATTAAAAAATTAGGAAAAACAAAGAAAGAAAAAATAACCTCTTGCATTATGTACAGTAGCTTAGCTTTCTTCCGCTGGATGTCTGGACGAACTGGTTCAGAGAAAAAGCTCTCACTAGTTTGGTTCGGACAATTAAATATGGACGAAGAAGAAGTTAAGTTATAACCCTTGGATACAGCTTCAGCTGCAGTCGCGTCCGAAACATCACCAGAAACCGAGACTCTGACTTCTCCAGATGTTCTATTCAACACGTCGCGTGTTCTTCCAAATTTTAATCCACTTTTATCACAAATTTGATCTAATAATTGCTGGGCAGGCTTTAAAAACTTCGAACGCTTCAAAATGATTGAGTAGCCGGTGAAAGGACCGAGAGGACCAGTGTTTCTGTGAGTGTTTGAAGAAACGCCAATTATTTCTTGGATAGACTTTCCACAGCGTTTATTAATGGCGGACGGCTTTGACATTGAACTCAAAGGGCTCGATATTCTGGCGACTGGATCTTCGGACGCACGGTCATCTTTAGGCGGAGAAGCCGGTGATTTGGACGGTGGATTTGACGAGAGTGATAAAGAAAGACCTTGATGAGAGCTATTTTGAGCTGATCTATCGACCCAATAGCTAGAATTTTCAAAGCGTAATAAATCTTCTTGATCATTAAACGATGGAAAACTGACAAGCTCACTTGCACTAGTCCACCTTAAATCTTGCAGGCTGTTCTGATAAGGTGGAGAACCGAACTGAGTCTCTCCTTCATGCTTCCGGCGATCTGGTTCAGGAAGATGATCGGCGGAAAAATCATAGCTATGGCTGTAACTCGTGTTCATGTATGGCTGATGATCAGAAGAATTACCCACTTCACCGGAAATCATTAGATTTGGATTCTTATCCTTCGACCATGAACTACTACCATAACTCAACATCCAATCACCGGCTTGTTGTTGAACTTTAGATGATAAATTGAAATCAGACGAGATCGATCTAGAACGAAAGAGAGTGTTCTCTGACATTTGTTGACGTCCGATCGAGTCGCTTTGCCCGATCATTTCCGAGGAGTGGAAAGATGGGTCGAAAAGAGAACTTGCATTGCCAACTTGACCAAGATCCGGCGTTAACCCTGAATGGAACAAGAATTGGTGATTGTCTGCCGGAATAGCTTGAACTGAATTAATCTGCTGAGCTCTTAGCCTTTGCCGGCGCTGTTGTTGGGCGACGTGAGGTTCAGATCTTACTCCCGTCAAATCCATAAACTGCAGTGTATAATCATATTATACAGCAAAAACTTCCTACGAAAATATATTTCACCATAAACACGAAATCAAGCTAACCGAAGATTGCTTTGGTGATCTTCCATTTCCTGCAGAAATATCATTTTAGAAACTCCGGTTAGAGTTCAAAACCGATCAATGTAGATCACTGGCTCACAAGGAAGCAAGATTGAAAGAAAGAATCACAGAAAATTTCCTTAAATACTGCTGCACGCCATAAACTCTAAATCAAGAACAGACTTTAAATAAACAGAAAGTCTCATAAATGTCGGCAGACCTTGAAGTAAACCAACACAACTACAAAACCCTAATAAAAAAAAATACAGTCTTGCGCTTACCCACATACGAGTCCAGAAGGAGAGCCCCAGAATCAATTACGAGAATCATATCCCTGATTATTGTATTCTAAAAATTGCGTATACTTACGAAAACGGAACAGTTAACTTGAGTAAAACCGAAGAAAAAAAGATCGCTTTTTGTTTTGCTTACTACAGTATAATTTTATGGTTAATAATGACTGAACAAAACCACTAAACTCAGAAAGCAGTCGTGTTTCAAGAACAAAACTGAAACCAAAACTCAAGAATTTATAGCATGAAGGACAATTCGTGGTCGACCGAGATCCATCGGAGTTCCAGGCGATTCCGGCGAGCTCCGGGGGACTTGTCTGATGCTTGAAAGCTAGGGCTTAGCTCGACGGAAAATGATTGCTCATCTGCTGTCGCCGTTAAGGTTTTGACATTGAAAGCCGGATTATGTCTCCCGCTCTTCCAAAGAAGCGGCGATTCTCTGCCGTTAGCTTTACGGCGAAAGCTCAACGCCACTCATTATCTAGTATCTCTTGTGACCCTCCCGTTCTGAACGAAGGTGGCTCTTTGGAAACGGGCTTGATTTTCTAGTTAATCACAGAAATGCCGTCCTCCCTGGCTCTTACAGGGTCAAATTTGTGATTATAAGATTTTATAATATTTGTGACAAATACTTTATAATATGAATAAATGGATTTATAGAGAGAGTTATTAATCCAAGGTGTTCGTTGTCCACGTGGGAGCATTTAATTCGTCTGTCAAGCAAAGAGCAGTCCAACATTACGTCACCTTCGGATTGTACATTTCTCAGCTGTGGGCCAGCTTTGATTGTAAACCGCCAGATCTTTTACTTAAGAACCCGAGTTTTGTGACCTATTTCCCATAAAATCGACACACTTTTAATCGTACGGTCGAAAAAAGCCTGCATTCACTGAGTTAACTCACACTCAATCGCCATCTCACTGCTAAAATAATTCTAATCTTCCATCTCCATTTCAATCCAACGGTAGCAAAGGCTATCTCCTCTAACCATGATCGTCACGCTTAAGCAAACTCCAGCCGTTTGATGAGAAACGGACGGCTGGCGGGGTTGAGTCTTAAGCGTCAAATCAAACTTCAAAGGTGCAGTTTGACAGTGTGAAAGAGAAGGGTTAGACCCACATTGTGTTCTTTATCCACGATGCGGATTGTGCCACGTGGAAATCATCGTCCGATGCTTTTGTGTTGTCCGCCTACAGATTGCTCCTCCCCCTCACTCGAGTTTTAATTATTTCAACAAAATTATATGCGTCCACGTCATCACAAATATAATCTTAATGATTGAAATTATTTAAATAATATAATAATAATAATGAGAAAATAATCCTTTAAAACACATCTTTGTATTTTCATTAAAGTAATTTAAATTAATCCTTTATTTTCTTTAAAGAGCAAATAAATGTTTAGCTTGAATTTTCAAAAAATAAATTAAATCAGATTTTAATTTTTAAAAAATAAAATATAATTTAGACCCGATTTAATCTATTTTATAAAAAAATTATGTCTAAAATTTATTTTTACTCTTTTATTTATTTATGGAAAATATTTTAAATTAAAAAGAAAACAAAAGGAACAAACAGGATGACGGTAGCCCTGAAATAGTGCGTCATTCTGTTAAGGCTATGTGATGCCACCTAGTGCCTACAGAAGTGACTGGCTTTCTTTACTCTTTATTATTGCCCACATTTATTATGTACGTCACTATTTCGTAACCTCTTCTCAAAGTGTTAATAATTAATTATTTAGTTAAATATCTCCTAAAATCTTTTCTAAAGTTTGAAAGCACCAATTTGATTAGAGTAATAATTATCAAATTAACGTTTATTTAATAAATAATTATTTTTATTTTTATTTTACTAATAATTATTTAACAAATTAATATGTATTTTAATAAGATACAAATAGTCAACAACCCACCCACTATAATTGCACAAGTTGTCTTAAATGGTACGTAAAAAATAATTTAATTATTTGTTTTATTTTAATATATTTTTCATACATAGCCTATTTTCTTTTTTTTCCTTATATGTAAATATCTTTAATGAATGTTTTTTGTGTTGCTTTGTTATCGAATTTGAAATCTCTAATTATGATACCATAAAAATTACAAATTGTTATGAATAAATGATAATTTAATAATTTATATTATATCTTAATGTGATCATCTAGATTTAAAACTTGAAATAAATGACAGTTGTCGCATATGGTCGCAAACAACAACACAATCCTCTGCGAAGAACATCAAATTTTTTTTCTTGGGGTTGTGGTGTTCGATTCAAGTTGGTATTTAAATTTAAGTTGTTCATTTTAAATTTTAAAAATTAATTTTTACAATCAGTCAAACACGAGAATTAAATTTGCTTTACCCTAATTATTTTAGAAAATAATATGTTAGGTAAAATATTCAGTTAAAATCGCAACAACAAGTGATGTTGAGACATTAATAATTGTCACAATAAAATACTAACTTCAACTAAGTAAATACTGTAGGATCGAGATTAACCTATGTGGGGGGAGAATTAGGTTAACTAAACTTTTTTCGATCACTAAGTCAAGTTCGTGCGAATTGTTTAGTTATATCTAAAACTCAAGTGCGGAATAATTAAACAAGTAAATGAGAGTTTAGAGTAAGAGAAATTGACACCGGTTTGGTAACGCACTTCGGCCAACCTTGCTTACGTCCGCGCTTCAAGGTACCTCCTTGAAGATCCTTCTCGCTCAACCTTGAGCTTTCTCCGATTGACTTACGAGTGTCAACCAAATCTTTTGACTCTTTTCTTGAAGGAGCGTCGCCCTTTTTTTGCAATGATCGTTCAAAGAGTAAATTACAATTTGTACGGTTTTTAATAAACCGACTCACTCAATCTCAAAGATGATATACAAGTTTGGGTACAAGAATTTGAGAGAGTAAGAGATTGAGAAATAAATTTGGCAGCGTTTGGGCGTGTTTTCTCTTCGTGAAAAATCGTTGGTAAAGAATGAGACCGCTTCATCTATTTATAGATTACTGCAAAATTGTCTAGTTGGGTCGACACAAGTCCATATGGGGCCGACACAAAGTACTAGCCGGTAGACACATCAAAATTTATCCGTTGAGAAGTTTCTGACCGTTGGTACTGTACTGTTGAATTGGGTCGACACAAATGTTGTTGGGGTCGACATAAAAACTTTTCTGGAAATTGTTGGGGTCGACACAATGCTTGTTCGGTTGACACAACCTTGACGAATCATTTTCTGGAATTTCTAGGGTCGACACAAATGTTGTTGGGTCGACACAAATTCTAAAGAATTCGTCTCTCGATAAAGCTAGATTAACTAAACTTTTTTCGATCACTAAGTCAAGTTCGTGCGAATTGTTTAGTTATATTTAAAACTCAAGTGCGAAATAATTAAACAAGTAAATGAGAGTTTAGAGTAAGAGAAATTGACACCGGTTTGGTAACGCACTTCGGCCAACCTTGCCTACGTCCGCGCTTCAAGGTACCTCCTTGAAGATCCTTCTCGCTCAACCTTGAGCTTTCTCCAATTGACTTACGGGTGTCAACCAAATCTTTTGACTTTTTCTTGAAGGAGCGTCACCCTTTTTTTATAATGATCGTTCAAAGAGTAAATTACAATTTATACGGTTTTTAATAAACTGACTCACTCAATCTCAAAGATGATATACAAGTTTGGGTACAAGGATTTAAGAGAGTAAGAGATTGAGAAATAAATTTGGCAGCGTTTGGGCGTGTTTTCTCTTCGTGAAAAATCGTTGGTAAAAAATGAGACTGCTTCATCTATTTATAGATTACTGTAAAATTGTCTAGTTGGGTCGACACAAGTCCATCTGGGGTAGTGCTGGCAATCGAGCCGGCTCGAGCCCGGGAAAGGCCGGCTCGTTGAGCCTGACGAGCCAAACGAGCCGAGCCTTTCGAGCTTGTCGAGCCTATTCGAGCCGGCTCTGTCGAGCTTTTTTAAAAAAAAATTGGCTCAAGCCGGCTCGCGAGCCTCGAGCCTAAACGAGCGAGCCGATCCGAGCCAGTCGAGCCTGTCGAGCTTAAATGAGCCAAGCCAAACAAGAAAAAAAAAATTTCGTATATTGAAGTTGTATAACTTATTCGATATTATGTAATGACCAATTTATGCATATTGTTTTCTTCAAGCCAAAAAAAAATTTGCATGATAACATTTGTATGTATCGCCTCCATTACGCAAAAGAAACACGAAAACAATACAATCGAATAAATATCTCAAAGAAACTCGAAGACAATAGCATCGAAAGTTCGAAACATAGAATCAACAACATGCAACATGTCTTTTACAAATCGAAATAGAAACACTGAAAGCATCCAATTTGAAATCAATTCGCAAAAGAGTTAACAATTAATACTCATGCATTGTACGAATCGAAATAGAAACACTGAAAGCATTCATTGTGCCATTAAAAAGTAAAATATGTTACAAAAAGTTGTTTAATTGTTCGAAAAGAGTACAAAAGAACGAACCTACTCCATAGGGGTATCGTCCGATGGAGGTGGAGCAGCTGTGGGTGAGGCTGCCGGCGAAGTATAAAAAATTCCAGCCCACTGTCGGTTTTGTGCCTCGTCGAACTGCCGATCCAATGTTGCGAGGCGGACATCCATCGTGTCAAGCCGTTGGTGGACTCTCTCAAATGAATTCTCCATTAAAAGCTTGACGTCTTCCAAAGATGCCTGATCTGGCGGGTTGTCGAAGGACGACTAGCTGCTTCAGCGCGTTGTTCTTGGTCGTACTCAGCCCACTCGTGCTGGAGGACCTGTGTTGTCGAGCCCGGATGATCGCCTTTGAAGATCCACTCGCCGTCCGTGTTTTCCACAATACCCATTCTTGCAAGGGTAGATTCCGAATATGTGTCCACTCTCCTAACCGGTACAGGTGTCTCGGAGGGAGGAAATGACACACCGTTTTTGTGAAAAATTTCCGTCAACAAAAGGTTGAACGGCATTGACTTGGACGAGTTTTCGAAAAGATCAATCATCCTTTTTAAAATTACATAACCAACGTTAAAGTTGGTTCCGGTGAAAATATTATAAAGTACGTGCAAATCCATTCCACTCACATGATCCCTATGACCATCCCTAGGTAGGAGGTTATAGGAGATCATGTGGTGGACAAGACGAGCCGTGACGTTCAAGTCATTGGCTTTCGGTTTAGGGGGAAGGTGAGTGTTGGGATTTTTGACAACGGAGCGGAGAAAATCAGTGTACGCACCCGTTTCGACACAAGGAGGCTCGGTGAAAGCCTCATAGTAGCGAGGGGCTCTCTCGTTGTCATTATAGTTCAGCATCTCGTTGAGATAACGAGACGTGATGGTTATGCGTTTTCCGTACACATAACTAGACACTTTTAAAGGGTTCGGTGAAAAAGTAAAATTGGCGTAAAACATGCGAATTGAGTTTTCGTAATACGGGCCCTGGAATTGAAAAAGGTCAGACAAACCAACACGATTCAATAAATCGTGTATCGGTAAGTTACTGATGGAATTTGGTACGAAAACACGGCTTGGAATAATGGACTTGCATTGGAAATCAGACAAAAAATTTTGTTGACATTCTAAATCAATATACAAATAAGAATCGAACATGAGCCCTACAATCGGTTCCTCCGGAATCGAAACGGAGGAAGCCTTGGATTTTTTGAAAACTTTGCATTTTTTACTACGCGAGGTCGATGTCATTTGAAGTAACCTAGACAATCAAAATAATAAATATAAACATGTAACCTCCTAAACCGTATGTAAACTCGATGCGAGTCATTTTTCAGCTGAATTTATAGTTACCTAAGTTTGTGGTCGACACCTGAGATTTTGCGGTCGACACCTATCGAGCGAGATGTATCTGCGGTCGTCCCCTTAGCGATTCTGCGGTCGACACCTATGCTGGTTTCTGTCTCTACAAAAACGCCAATGAGTTATTTCGAAACGTAGGTGGTTCCGTGGTTTGTAGAGTAAAGAGCAAGGGAAGTGATACGTACCACTACGTTTTAACTCGACGAGGGCGTTGGAAAGTGTCGTCGGACGTCTGAATGGCTCGTGCGGTCGACACTTGGATTTCGTTAACTTAAGACGAATTCCTCGCCGCTAAGGTTTTAAGTCGAAGCTCTGGTCGAATTGCGGTCGACACCTTTACATTCGGTCGACCCCTACAACGCGCTCGATGGATATGCGGTCGACACATTAAATAACGGTCGACTCCATAAAACTCTCTGGACGGAGATGCAGTCGACCCCGTATAATACGGTCGACACCTTTGTCACTCTGGCAGGAGCTGCGGTCGACATATTAAATAGCGGTCGACTTCATAAAACTCTCTGGACGGAGATGCGGTCGACCCCGTATAATACGGTCGACACCTTTTTCACTCTGGAATGCGCTGCGGTCGACATATTAAATGACGGTCGACTCCATAAAACTCTCTGGACGGAGATGCGGTCGACCCCGTATAATACGTTCGACACCTTTGTCACTCTGGAATGAGCTGTGGTCGACACCGTATACTCCCGGTCGACACCGTCAACGTACTTTATAATGCGCGGTCGGCACCTTCGTATACCTGCGGTTGACACTAAACGTAGTCCGGTCGACACTCATTCTATTTGCGGTCGACACTTAGATATATTTCATGCAAACGAATAAGATTAACTAAAAGAATGGAAATTTGGTAACATTAGAAAAGTGAGTAACAGAAAGAACAATTGTTAATGTTTATAAATTACAACGAAAGACAGATGTACGGGATACACGAAATGAAAAAGATCTTCGATTCGTCGCCGAAACATAACAGCTACTCTTCGAATTCCAAGTTCTTGAAATCCTCTTCCAGTTCGTCCACTCGTTGTTGGTCCCTCCGGACTGCGTCGCTCCAGTCCTTCATGCAAATGAGTGCCTCCACAAGCTCCGGTGCCAGACTTGCGCGTCGATCGTCGTATACGCGTCCACCTGCACTAAAAGCCGACTCGGAAGCTACAGTTGAAACAGACGGTGTTAGTAAATCCCGTCTCATTTTAGCGAGCACGGGATACATGGCTGCGTTGGTTTTCCACCAACTCAAAATGTCGAAGGCCTCGTCTCGTGCAATTGGAACTCGATTGTCCAGATACACGTCGAGTTCACTATTATCGAAAGCAAACGAATGCACGTCGCTTTCTAGTTGG
>QAOC01007370.1:10318-23341 GCA_003255005.1 Begonia fuchsioides | reverse complement strand
AATAATTGATTGCTTTAAAACCTTTTAAAGCTAACAAAATTAAGTTGGGTCGACACAAATCTAAAGGATGGAGTCGACATGTAAAGTGCAGGCTCAGCTTTCAGGGGTCGACATATAGATTATGATAAGGTCGACACAATGACTTTCCTAGGGTCGACACAGACGGTTTGGATGGGTCGCACATTTGCACGCTGCACTACATTTTGGGTCGACACAAGTTATATAGTTGGGTCGACACAATTTGGAAGACTCGCCCTCTGTTTTGAACAAGGATCGACACAAAGTACTAAGGGTCGACACAAGACACTATGGGTTAAACTTCTGGGTTTTTCAAGGGTCGACACAGGAAAAAATGGGTCGACACAAACTGCATATATATTTGAAATTTCTGCAGCACTTAAACAAATTGTTAGACTTTAATTGTACCCTTCAAAGAGGGTATTTCTCATGAATTGTTAAGTCTAATTTAAGCATTGTAAAGTAGTTTATTTTATCTTTCATGCTCATCTTACATAGTTATCATAAAAAATAATTGATTGCTTTAAAAACACTTTTAAAGTCAACACTAAGCCCTAAACCCTAAGCCCTAAGTCCTATGCCTTAAGGCCAAAGCCTTAAACCCTAACTCCTAAGCCCTAAGACCAAAGCCCTAAGCCCAATGCCCTAAACATCAAGTTTAAAGACCTTAGCTTAAAGACCTAAGTCCTAAGCCCTAAGTCATAAGACCTAAGTCGTAACTATAAGCCCTAAGCCGTAAGTTATAAGCTATAAGCCCTAAGCCGTAAGTTGTAAGCTATAAGCCCTAATCCCTGAGCCCTACCCTAAGCATTAGGCCTTAAGCCTTAATCCCTAAGCTCTAAGCATAAAAGCCAAAGCCCAAAGCACTATGCTTAAGACCTAAGACTTTAGCCCTAGACTTTAAGTCCTATGGTCTCTGCACTGGGCCCAAAACCCTAGACCCAAAGTAAAAATCCCAAAACACAAAGGGCAAAGCCGTAAGTTGTACGTCGTAAGACTTTATCCATAATTCGAAAGCCCTAAGCTCTAAGCCCTACGACCTTTAGCCGAAAGCCCAAAGCCCCTAAGCCTAAACACCAAATCCTAAATCCCAAACCCCAAACCCCAAACCCAAAGCCTTAAGCCCTAATCCTTAATCCTCAATCCTAAATCCCAAAGCCGAAAGCCCTAAACTTAAAGCCCTAAGCCCTAAGTCTTAATGCCTAAGTCGTAAGCCTTTATGCCCTAAGCCCAAAGTCTTAAACGGAAAGAGGTAAGCCTTTAGCCCTAACCAATAACCCTAAGCCCCTACGACCACTGCCCTAACCCAGAGCCCAAACCTCTTAGCTTGAAGGGTTAAACCTAAAGCCCTAAGCACAAAGCAACAAGTTCAAAGCTCAATGGCCCAAAGCGCTTAGCCTTAAACCCTACCCCTAAAGCACAAATCCTAAACCCCAAAGGCCAAAGCTTTAATCTCAAAGCCCAAAGCTCTAAGACATAAGCCTTAAGTCAAAAGCATTAAGCCATAAGCCGAAAGCCATATGCCCTAGGCCAAAAGCCCTAGGCCAAAAGCCCTAACTCCTAAGCCCTAAGGCCAAAGACCAAAGACCAAAGACCAAAGCCCAATAACCATAGCCCCAAGCACAAAGTCGAAAGAACAAAGCCTGATGCCCAAAGCTCCAAGCCCTAAGCCATAAGGCTCTAAGCCCTCAGTCTTAATCCCTAAGCCCTCAGCCTTAATCCCTAAGCCCTCAGTCTTAATCGCTAAGCCCTTAGCCTTAATCCCTAAGCCAAAAGCCTAAATCTCCGTGCTCAAAGACTTAAGTCGTAACTTGTTAGCCTTAAATCCTAGGCCATGATTCCTAAGCCCTAAGCCTTATGGCCAAATCTCTAAGCCATAAGCCATAAGCTCTAGGCCCTAAAGCCTTAAGATTTAAGGCCAAAGCCCTAAGCCCTTACCCCGAAGCAAAAAGACCTAAGCCCTAAAGCCCTAAACCCATATGCCCTACGCAGTCAACCCTAACCATAAAGCCTTGAGGCCAAATCCAAAAACCAAAAGCCCAAAACCCTAAGCCTTAAGCTCTAAGCCCTAAGCGGAAAGCTCTAAGCCAAAAGCCCTAACCCCAAAGCTCTAAGCCAAAAGCCTAAAGACCAAAGACCTAAGCCCTTAGTCCAAATGCCTAAGTTGTAAGCTCTATGCCCAAAAACCTGAGCACAAGCCTTAATCCTAAACCCCTAGCCATAAAGTCTTAAACGCAAAGAGGTAAGCCCTTGGCCCTATACACTATGGCCTAAGCCATAATCTATAGGCCCTAGTTCCTAAGCTTTGATCCCATTGCCCTCAGCAGGAACCCTTGAAAACTAAGTCGTAAGTCCTAAACCAAAAGCCCTGACCCCAAAGCCGAAAGAACAAAGCTCAAAGCTCTAAGCACTAAGCCCTAAGCCCTAAGCCCTATGCTAGAAGCCCTAAGCCAAAAGTTCTAAGCCCTTGAAATAAAGACCTAAGCTCAAAGTTCTAAGCTTTAAGCCCTGCATCCGAAGCCCTAAGCCCTAAGCCCTAAGTTCTAATACCTAAAATTAAAGCCTTAATTCCTAAGCCCTATGCCCTAAGCACTATGCCCTAAGCCCTAGAACATAAGCCTTAAGAGCTAAGAGATAAGCCCTAAGCCATAAAGTCTTAGCCCTAAGCCCCAATCCATACGCTCTAATCCCTAAATCCTAAGTAATAAAGCCCATAGGCTAAAGCCCAAAAACAATAGCTAGAAGCCCAAAGCCCTAAGCCTTAAGCTGTCAGACCATTGCCCAAAATCCTAAGCCCAAATATCTAAACCCTAAGCCCAAAGTCCTAAGCTCAATGAGGAAAGCCCTAATCCCTAAGCACTGAGCTCTATGCCCTAATTCTTGAGCCCTAATCCAAAGCCCTAAGCCCTAAGCTCTAAGCCCTAAGCCCTAAGCCCAAAGCAATAAACCTTGCCTGAATCCCTAAGCCATATCCTTAAGCCCTACGACCATCGCCCTCAGCGTAAGTCCTATGTCAAAGCCACAAAGTGCAAAGTCTAAAAGCCACGCTGTAAGCCGTAAGCCCTAATTCTTAAGTCCTATACCCTAAGACCTAAGCCCTAAGACATAAGCCCTAAGCCCTAACCCCAAAGCCCTAAGACCAAAGCCCTAAGCCAGAGCCAAAACCCAAAACCGAAAAACCTAAGCGCCCTAAGACTTAATCACTAATCCCTAACCCTAAAGCCTAAAGTCCTAAACTAAATTTCAAAAGCCTAAATAGCTAAGTGTCCTAAGCCCTAAGCTTTAAGCTCAGTGTCCTAAGCCCTAAGCCTTGGGCCTTAAGCCTAATGACCATAGCCTTAAGCCCTAAACTTTAAGCCTTAAGCTCTACGACTAAAGCCTAAGCTCAAAGCATAAAGCATAAAACCCTAAGCCCTAAGCACAAAGCAATTAGTCCTAAGCACTAAGCCTCAACCCCAAATTCCTAACCCCAAAATCAGAAGCCCAAAGCCCTAAGTCATTTGCCCTAATTTCTATGCAATAGGCCATAACATCAGCTCAAAGCTTGAGGCCGAAAACCTAAGCCCAAAGCTCCAAGACTTAAGAATTAAGCCATAAGCCTAAAGCCCTTAACCAAAAATCCAAATCCCGAACCTAAAAGCCCTATGCCAAAAGCCTTATGCCTAAAGCCTATAAAGCCCTGTGACTAAAGCCCAAAGCCCTATATCCTAAGGATTAATTCAAAAGCCCTATGTGCAAAGCACAAAGTCAAAAGCACAACAAGCTAAGCACTAAGCGCTAAGCCCTAAGCCCTAAGTCGTAAGTCATAAGCTGTGAAGCATATGCCCTAAGCTCTAGGCTAATTACAAAGCTTAAACACTAAATCTCAAAGCTCAAAGCTTAAATCCCAAAGTCAAAAGCTTAAAGGCCTAAGCCCTATGCTCTATGCCTAAAGCCCTAGGCCCAAAGCTTAAATCCTAAGTCATAAGGCCAAAGCCTTAAAGCCAAACACCTAAGCCCAAAGCTCTATGCCCTCGGCACAAAGTCTAAACTACAAAGCCCAAACCACAAAGCCCGAAGCCCAAAGCCATAAGCCTTGAGCCAAATGCCAAAAGCAGTCCTAACCCCTACGCCCAACGACAAAGGCCATGCACCTTAAGCCTGAAGCCCTAACTCAAAATCTCAAAACCCAAAGTGTAAAGCTTCAAGCCTTAATCCCTAAGTTAAAAGCCCTAAGCTCTAAGGCAAAGCCTTATTCCCTAAACCATTAGGCCAAAGCCATAACAATTATCCTTAAGCATTACACCATCAACCCTAAACACTAAGGCCAAAACTCTATGGCAAAAGAGCAAAGCCAAAAGTCATATGCCCTAAGCCTTAACCCGAAAGCCCAAAGACATATGCCCAAATCCTGTGGAAATAAGCCCTAAGTTGTAGTCATATGCCCTAAGCCCTAAGCCCTAAGTTGTAAGTCCTTAGAACTAAGCCCTAAGCTCTAAACCCTAAGCCCTTATGCCAAAGCCCAAAGACCTAATCTCAAAGCCCTAAGCACTAAGGCCTAAGCCTTAATCTCTATGCTCTTACTCGTAAGAATTAAGCCATAAAGCCCAAAAACATAAGCCCAAAGCCCTAAACCCTGACCATCAACAGTAAGGCCAAGGCCCTTAGGCAAATGCCCTAAGCCTAAATACCTAAGCCCTAAGCCTTAAGCATTAAACCCTAAAAACAAAGCCCAAAGCCCCATGCCCCATGCCCCATGCCAAAAGCCATAGGCCTTAGTTGAAAGCCAAATGCCCTACCCAAAGCCCACAGCCCTAATAGCTAAGCCAAAACACCAAAGCCCAAAGCCTTAAGCCATTATTCTGATGCGCTAAACACTAAGCCCAAAGGCCCAAACACCAAGCTTAAAGTCTTAAGCCTAAAGCCCTAAGCCATCAGCCCTAAGCCCAATGACAAAAGCCCTAAGCCCTAAGGCCAAAGCCAAAGACCCTAATCCCTAAGTCTTAATCCCTAAGCCAAAAGCCAAAAACCCTAAGTTTAAAGCTCTAAGCCAAAAGCCCTAAGCACTAAACTTAGAGACCTAAGGCCGAAGCCTTAAGGCCTACACACAAAGCCCTAAGCCCTAAGGCTAAGGCCCTAAGCCGCTAAGGCCCTAATCCCTAATCCATAAGGCCGAAGATCTAAGACACTAGCCTTAAACCAAAAGCTATAAACCCTAATTGAAGGATCAAGATTAGGTTAATTAGGTTAACTAAACTTTTTCGATTACTAAGATAAGTTCGTGCGAATTGTTTTAGTTATATCTAAAACTCTAATGCGGAATAATTAAACAAGTAAATAAGAGTTTAGAGTATGAGAAATTGACACCAGTTTGGTAACGCGGTTCGACCAACCTTGCCTACGTCCGCGCTTCAAGGTACCTCCTTGAAGATCCTTCTCACTCAACCTTGAGCTTTACTCCGATTGACTTACGGGTGTCAACCAAACCTTTTGACTCTTTTCTTGAAGGAGCGTCACCCCTTTTTACAATGATCGTTGAAAGAGTAAATTACAATTTGTACTGTTTTTAATAAACTGACTCACTCAATCTCAAAGATGATATACAAGTTTGGGTACAAGGATTTGAGAGAGTAAAAGATTGAGAAATAAATTTGGCAGCGTTTGAGCGTGTTTTCTCTTCGTGAAAATCGTTGGTAAAAAATGAGAACGCTTCATCTATTTATAGATTGCTGCAAAATTGTCCAGTTGGGTCGACACAAGTCCATCTAGGGTCGACATAAAGTACTAGCCGGTAGACACATCAAAATATATCCGTTGTGAAGTTACTGACCGTTGGTGTTGTACTGTTGAATTGGGTCGACACAAATGTTGTTGGGGTCGACACAAAATCTTCTCTGGAAATTGTTGGGGTCGACACAATGCTTGTTCGGTCTACACAACCTTGATGAATCCTTCTCTGGAATTTACTAGGGTCGACACACTGTTTGTTCGGTCGACACAACCTTGAAGCATCCTTCTCTGGAATTTCTGGGGTCGACACAATGTTAGTTGGGTCGACACAAAATCTAAAGAATTCGTCTCTCGATAAAGCTAGGGTCGACACAATTATAATGGGGTTGACACAAATGGGTTGGGCAGAGACATATTTCGTGCAGGTGGGGTCGACACACAAATTTTGGTAAGGTCGAGATAAATTCTTCTCTGGGGTCGACACAAAAGATTTGAATGGGTCGACACATTTACCCACTGTTCTGCCATTTTAGGTTGACACAATTTTTATAGGTGGGTCGACACAACTTATATGTTGGGCTGAGACTTAGCTTCTATTTTGGAAAGGGGTCGACACAAGGATATAATGGGTCGACACAATTGGAAAGTCTCGGCGTCTGTTTTGATTAAGGTCGACACAAAAACTCTATGACAAATTAGTAAGGCTAAGCTTCTGTTTTGAACATAGGTCGACACATATAACTAAGGGTCGACATAAACTAAGTAAGCTATGTTTCTGGATTATCTAAGTGTCGACATATATGACTAAAGGTCGACACAAACAACATATATACATGACTTTTCTGCAGCACTCAAACAAAATAGTTAGACTTTAATTGTACCCTTCAATGAGGGTATTTCTCATGAATTGTTAAGTCTAATTTAAGAATTGTGAAATAGTTTCCCTTATCAATTTTATCTTTCATGATCATCTTGCATAGTTATCATAAAAAATAATTAATTACTTTAAACATACTTTTAAAGCTAACAATCTCTCCCTTTTTGATGATGACAAATACTTTTGAAAGATAAATCGCTTCCCCATAATTATAGCATACATAAAAGATATTCAATACTCCCCCATACACAGATGCTCATATCCAAGACAAATCCATCATAGCTTATGTGTAGTGAAAGAGTAGTATAACTTATGCATTTTCTTCCCCATTGACATTATCAAAAAGAGTAAACATAGACATGATTAGATAGAATATTCAAGAAGTTAAGACTTAAGCCCATCACTTATCAAAAGGAGCATTGTTGATAAAAAAGAGAAACACAAGAAATTTTCCTAATACACAGGAAATTTTCTAAACTACTCTTCGGCTGGAGAGGAGAGAGGAGAATCAATAATAATGGTTGCTGAAGTAGATGGAGGCTCCATGGTCGATGGAGTGGGTAGCACGATTGTTCCAGGAGAGGAGGAATGTACTGGAACAATAGCAGGGGTAGTAGCTTCTTCCTCCATGAGATTAGTTGTCAGTGTATGTGCTGAGGAGAGATCTTGAGATCGAACAGGAGAGGGAAACGGTGAAGGAATTGGTGAGGGATCTTGAGCACAATTTGGAGGTCTAGACATACTAGGCCTCAAGTTAGATTTACACCATTGATAGTACCACCTCTCAAGGTTGTCATGAAGGAAGTCAACCTTGAAATGAAGGTCAAAATTGGATGTAGCCAGGGAATCTACTGACCTTTGAAGAGTAGCATTATGGTGGATAAGAGAATATACTGTGCATGCTAGGTTTGAAATCTGTCCCGTGAGCAAGTCAAAACGTTCTTCCATCAAAGTGATGATCCTTTGGGAGCAGGAAGAAGATCTATGCTCATGATTAATATCAGCATCATCATAGGTCTGGTGAGCAGGAGGTTTAGCTATGGCCCCTTTGAATTGCCAAATTCCACCCTCATCTTGAGCTAAGCCCATTCGAGCAATAGTCGAAGAGCTATACTTGTCCAATTTTCTGACGCGGGTGATTGGCTCAGAAGAAGGAATCTCAACCCCGTTTTGGCGAAGAATTTCCATTATGAGGAGGTTGAAAGGTAAAGACTTGGATTCTCTATCCATGACTTCCATCATCCGTCACATGATGATATATCCAATGTCAATGCGACGACTTCTAAAAAACATAAAGAGTACATACAGCTTCATGTTGCTGATGTAATCTCTGTGTCCATCCTTAGGTAATAAGTTATAAGTTAGAAAATGATGGACTAGTCGAGCCACTATATTGAGATCACTGCCCTTAGGTCGATAAGGCACTGAATCAGGATTCTTCCCGATTTGTCTAAGGAAAGGCAAGTACTCTTCATCCGTCATAATTGTAGGCTCGGAGTGCTGCTCATAATATGTCTCAATGTTTCCATTGGATGTACGATTCAGAATTATATTCAGTTGATAAGTCGTGAATTGTATTTTCTTTCCAAATACATAGCTCTTAAGGATGAACGGATTCTTATCATAATATAGATTGGCATAGAATAACCTCACAACCTTTTCAGAGAAGGGACCATAGAAGGATAATAATTCTGAAATTCCTAGAAATTCACATCTTTCTTTGATATCTATTCCAGGAATAGAGTTATCCTCATATATCCTACTTAAAATTAGAGGCTTGCCCTGAAAGATCGAATAAAACTTATCTTGGCTGCTTTGTTTTCTGAACAAGAATTTATCCAGCTCTGAGGGTTGAGTTTATGTCAGCTGAGCCGAGGAGGAGGCTACAATATCCTTGGATTTATTAGTTGCCCGCTTTCTTCTGACTGGATTTTTTGAGGTGGAAGCCATTCTAGGAGATGAGATTAGTAGAAATGGAAGATTGGGTCGATAGAAAGTCGATAGAACTTGAGAGAGAGATTGAGCGCGAGGGGGATTAGGTCGACATAAAGGGATTTGCGATTCAAAATAGGGCGGAAGGGTTTTGAAAGAAGAAAAATAGAAGCAAACCCGGTCGACCGATTGATGGATGAACTGGAGAATCAGTCGACATATCCTAATTTTATGTCGACCCTTTTGGCGCCAGATTCAAAGTGCGGTCGACATAACCTTCTTTATGTCGACCCTTTTTCTGTGACAGAGCCTAAGTTCGGTCGACATATCTTCTTTATGTCGACCCCTGTCACTGGAAACAACAGGAATAAGATGATGTTTCTAAACACCATAAAACCGAATTACTCCTAATTGAATTCTAATTCCATTGAAGGTCTTTTCATCCAAGGGTTTAGTAAATATATCAGCTAATTGATCACTTGACTTGACAAATTCCAAGATAATATCCCTTTTTGGACGTGATCTTTGATAAAATGATATTTTATCTCTATATGCTTAGTTCTAGAATAGAGAATAGAATTTTTACTGATATTTATAGTACTAGTGTTGTCACACATAATAGGAATCTTAGAGAATGAGAGATTATAGTCTTCTAAGGTATGCTTCATCCAAAGCATTTGTGCACAACAACTTCCGGCTGCGATATACTCGCTTTCGGCTGTTGAAAGTGCTACTGAATTTTGTTTCTTAGAAAACCATGAAACTAATGATTCTCCTAGAAATTGACAAGAGCCACTAGTGCTCTTTCTATCCACAAGGCTCCCGGCATAATCCGAATCTGTATATTCAATTAAGTTTAGCGAGGTTCCCTTGGGATACCATAATCCTAAATTTGCTGTTCCACTCAAGTATTTGAAAATTCTTTTGACAGCCTTTAAATGGGATTCTCTAGGTGCCTCTTGAAATGTAGCACATAGACATACACTAAAAAGAATATCGAATCTACTTGCGGTTAGATATAGAAGAGATCCAATCATACCACGATATTTCTTAATGTCCACAACTTGACCATTTTCATCTTTGTCCAATTTAGTTGTGGTACTCATGAGAGTCCTAGATGATTTGCAAGGTCCAATCTGAATCTCTTAAGCAATTCTTTAACATATTTTTCTTGACATATGAATGTTCCCTCTAAGGTTTTCCTAATTTGAAGTCCTAAAAAGAATTTTAGCTCTCTCATCATGCTCATCTCAAATTCATCTTGCATGAGAGAAGCAAAACTATCACAAAGATTTATGTTTGAGGCTCCAAAAATGATATCATCTACATAGATTTGGACAAGAAGTAAATCATCTCCTTCATGCTTAGTAAAAAGGGTTGAATCGATTTTTCCCATTTTGAACTCTCTTTTCAAGAGAAAGTTCTTCAAACGATCATACCATGCACGAGGAGCTTGCTTAAGACCATAAAGAGCTTTATGAAGTTTGAATACATGGTCTAACCTATCGAAGACCTCAAAACCTATGGGTTGCTTTACAAAGACTTCTTCCATGATAAATCCATTTAAGAATGCACTCTTTACGTCCATTTGAAATAGAGTGAAATTTTTCTGGCACGCATAGGCAAGTAGCATGCGAATTGACTCCATTCGTGCTACTGGTGCAAAGGTTTCTTCAAAATCTATTCTCTCTTCTTGATTGTATCCTTTTACAACCAATCTTGCCTTGTTTCTAATGACAACACCATGTTCATCTAGTTTATTCTTAAATACCCATTTAGTTCCAATGATGGTGCGATCATTAGGTCTAGGAACTAACTCCCATACTTGGTTTCTCTCAAATTGATTTAGTTCCTCTTGCATGGCCATTATCCAATTTTCATCTAATATGGTCTCATCAAATTTCTTAGGCTCTACTTGAGAGATAAAAGCTATGTTAGCACACAAGTTCCTAAGAGAGGCTCTAGTTTTGACGCCCAAACTATGATTACCTACAATGTCCTCTATGGGATGGCTTTTGGAATATTTCCATTCTTTAGGAAAGCCATCATTAACAGAGTTACTCGGCTCTAATCCTAGAGAGCTTGGAGGACTTTCGGAATGAATGACATCTAAAGAGTTTTTCTCATTGTCATCTAGACTCAAAGAATCCATCTCTCTTTCCAAATCATCACTAGGTTCTAAGAGCTCTAAGAGTGGAGGGGACTCATCAAAAGTAACATGCATGGATTCCTCAACAACTAGAGTACTTTTGTTGAATACTCTATAAGCCTTGCTAGACAAAGAATATCCAAGGAAGATTCCGAAATCCGTCTTTGAATCAAATTTTCCTAGGTCGTCCTTGGTGTTTAAAATATGACATTTGCATCCGAAGAGCCTAAAATACTTAACACTAGGAGTTTTACCCGACCATAGTTCATAGGGGGTCTTTTCAAATATTGGACGGATTGATACTCGATTTATTGAATAGCATGCCGTAGCTACGGCTTCCGCCCAAAAATACTTGGGAATAGAGTTTTCATTGAACATTGTCCTAGCAAGCTCTTGAAGAGATCTATTCTTTCTCTCAACAGCTCAATTTTGTTGAGGAGTCCTAGGAGATGAGAAATTATGATTGATCCCATACTTAACACATAGAAGATCAAATTTCTCATTTTCAAATTCCCCTCCATGATCACTACGGATCGCTACAATGGAGAGATCCTTTTCATTTTGAACTTTCTTCCTAAAGGAGGAGAAGGTCTCAAAAAACTCATCCTTAGATCTAAGAAAGAATACCCAAGTAAATCTTGAGTAATCATCAACAATTACAAAGGCATAATGCTTGCCACCTAGGCTAGCTACTTTAGAAGGGCCGAAAAGATCTAAGTGAAGAAGCTGTAGAGGTTTGGAGGATGAAACAACCGATTTAGAAGAAAATGAGGATTTTGTTTGTTTCCCCATTTGACATGCATCACAAATCCTATCATTCTCAAAGAAAATCTTTGGAAGGCCTCTAACTAAATTCTTCTTAGCAATCTTAGCTAAGGTACTCATGCAACATGCTCTAATCTCCTATGCCATGTCCAACTATCTAGAGAGGAAGTTGCACTAAAACATTTTTCATCAAAGCATGCAACATTATCCAAATCAATTGTATAAACATTATCAGAACGATAGCCAATAAATAAAATTTTACTGCTTTAGCTATCTTCTAATAAGCAGGAATTGAATTAAAAAATTACTCTATATCCCTTATCACAAAGTTGACTTATGCTCAATAAATTATGCTTTAAACCATCAACTAAGAGAACATTTTCAATAATAGGGGAAGAAGGATTACCGATATCGCCAATACCTATAATCTTCCCCTTTTGATTTCCTCCAAAAGATACATTCCCCTTCTTTTGCTTGATGGAAGAAAATCTTGAAGGGTCTCCCGTCATATGCCTCGAACAACCGCTATCGAGGTACCACTGATTTTTTGCAAGGGAGACTTCCACTTAAACGACAAGTCAAACAAGTTTCTTAGGTACCCAAACCATTTTGGGTCCTAGAGAGTTAGCATTAGTTCTTTTGGTAACCCATTTCTCAACAATCTTTGTTTTTCTAATTTTAGAGTTCATAGGACAAGTAAAAGCTTGGTGTCCTATTTTATTGCATTTGTTGCAAGCACTAGGTTTCACAAAGAAGTTCTTATAGTTCTTTTTCTTAGTCTGTGATTCATAACCTGAGCTGGCCTTTTTAAAAGTTACCCTTTGACTTTCTAACAACATGTTCAAGTTTTTACTACCGTTAGTGAACTTGAGAACTATATCATTTAAGTCAAGGTTCCTTTTCTTTAGTGTTTCCAACTCAGCATGCACAATATTTTTACAGCTATCATGCGTCTTAACTAGTGCAGATGCTCCTTTTTTAATTCCTTATATTTAGATTTCAAGATATTGCAATCATTAAATAAGTCATTGAAAGCATCAAACAATTCATTATCATCATCAGAATTTTCTAAATCACTAAAGGAGTCAAGTACCTTGTCCTCCTTTGCCATGAAGCACATGTTGGCTATCTCCTCGTCTTCGGATGAGGAGCTTGAAGAGTCACTGTCATCCCAAGTTGCTTTCATGGCTTTCTTCTTGTAAGCCTTGGGATGCTTCTTAATTCTTGGACACTCAGACTTGTAGTGTCCCGATTTCTCGCACTCATAGCATTTGACTTCTTTTTCTTCTTCCTTAGAGTGCTTTTCCTTTCTTGGGAACTCCTTTTCATTCATTCTTTTTCTTTGAAGGAACCTCTTGAATTTCCTTGTAATGAAAGCGACATCTTCATCCTCCTCTTCACTTTCTATTTCACTTTTCTCTTGCTTGCTAGATGAAGCCTTGAGAGCGATGTCCTTTTTCTTAGTTGGTTCCTTCTCCTTAATCGCATCCTTTTTATTTGCTTTCATCGTGATCTCGTGAGTCATTAGAGATCCGATGAGCTCCTCAACTTTTAGAACCTTGAGGTCTTTAGC
>QAOC01007370.1:0-10258 GCA_003255005.1 Begonia fuchsioides | reverse complement strand
TTTCCTAACACATTCTTCATCTGTATAAACTTTACCGAGCACTTTTAAACCATTAGTAATGTTAGTAAACCTTGTAAACATGGAACTAACCAATTCGTCATTTTGTATAGAAAACAATTCATATTCATGTACAAGCATACTTAATTTGTTTTCTTTTACTTGGTTAGTCCCTTCATGCGTTACCTCGAGTAATCTCCAAATTTCTCGGGCATTATCACAACCTTGAACTCTATTGAATTCATCACCATTTAAGGCACAGTACAAGGTGTTCATTGCTTTAGCATTTAGACTTAATTTCCTTAAGTCATTATCATCGTATTCACTACTCAGTTTGGGAATATTAATGTCATTCTCAGTTTTGATTAGCATGTATGGACCATTTTCAATTATATTCCATACGCCATAGTCCATAGCTTGGACAAAAATTCTCATTCTAGTTTTCCAATATACATAGTTGTTTCCATCAAAAAATGGGGGTCTAGTAATAGATTGACCATCTGTGTGTGAGTTGTTCAAATTAAAAGCCATGATTTAATTTACTCTAAAATAACAGCAAATATAGGTTAATCAATCTAAATACCTGCTCTGATACCAATTGAAGGATCGAGATTAACCAAAGTGGGGGGTGAATTAGGTTAACTAAACTTTTTCGATTACTAAGATAAGTTCGTGCGAATTGTTTTAGTTATATCTAAAACTCTAATGCGGAATAATTAAACAAGTAAATAAGAGTTTAGAGTACAAGAAATTGACACCGGTTCGGTAACGAGGTTCGGCCAACCTTGCCTACGTCCGCGCTTCAAGGTACCACGTTGAAGATCCTTCTGGCTCAACCTTGAGCTTTACTCCGATTGACTTACGGGTGTCAACCAAACATTTTGACTCTTTTCTTGAAGGAGCGTCACCCCTTTTTACAATGATCGTTGAAAGAGTAAATTACAATTTGTACTGTTTTTAATAAACCGACTCACTCAATCTCAAAGATGATATACAAGTTTGGGTACAAGGATTTGAGAGAGTAAAAGATTGAGAAATAAATTTGGCAGCGTTTGGGCGTGTTTTCTCTTCGTGAAAATTGTTGGTCAAAAATGAGACTGCTTCATCTATTTATAGATTGCTGCAAAATTGTCCAGTTGGATCGACACAAGTCCATCTGGGGTCGACATAAAGTACTAGCCGGTAGACACATCAAAATATATCCGTTGTGAAGTTACTGATTGTTGGTGTTGTACTATTGAATTGGGTCGACACAAATGTTATTGGGGTCGACACAAAATCTTCTCTGGAAATTGTTGGGGTCGACACAATGCTTATTCGGTCGACACAACCTTGACGAATCCTTCTCTGGAATTTGCTAGGGTCGACACACTGTTTGTTCGGTCGACACAACCTGAGGCATCCTTCTCTGGAATTTCTGGGGTCGACACAATGTTAGTTGGGTCGACACAAAATCTAAAGAATTCGTCTCTGGATAAAGCTAGGGTCGACACAATTATAATGGGGTCGACACAAATGGGTTGGGCAGAGACATATTTCGTGCAGGTGGGGTCGACACAAAAGATTTGAATGGGTTGACACATTTACGCACTGTTCTGCCATTTAGGTCGACCCAATTTTTATAGGTGGGTCGACACAACTTATACGTTGGGCTGAGACTTAGCTTCTGTTTTGGAAAGGGGTCGACACAAGGATATAATGGGTCGACTTTTTTGGAAAGTCTCGGCCTCTGTTTTGATTAAGGGTCGACACAATTTTTATGTTTTGATTACTTTAAACATAAAAGAAGGTGAACAACATAAATCCCAGATCTCTAACCATAATCCCTTAAGCCAAAAGCATAAATCCAAAAGCCCAAAGCTCTAAGCTTTAAATCCTGTGTTGTAAGCTCTAATGATGCAGACATCAAGCAAGATTTAAAAGAGATGATGGAGGAAAGCAAAGCTATGACATGGCCAATGACTTGGGCTCGGGCAAATAAATTAAAGATGAAATAAGTTTATACACTAAGTATTTTCTCAGCCGTCAGCCCGTACACGATCCATACACCATCAAGATGGAGTGTGTCACGATTATTGAAGTACACAAGTAATTAACTTGTATTAATATTTACATGTCAATATGTGAATTATGCTACAAGTTCCACTAGTAAAAGGAGGTAGGAGCTAAGGTTGTAAACTTGTACACCTCACTCATTTTGGGTAGGTAGAGTATGAGGTAATGACTTGAACACCTCACACTTTTGTTAGGTATGTTGTAGTATAAAAGAAGGTGAACTTGTACATTTGGGACAACTTGAATTGAATGAAAGTGTTATCCTTTGTGAGAGATCTTCTCCCAATTAACAAGCGTTGTTCGGTCTTTCAAAGGTAAGTCCAGCAACGTTATTTTTTGACTTATCAAGCAGAATTCCTTCGTTTGTGGCGTCTTCCCCAACCAAGGTTCTTCGTCACGTCATTGTTTTGGGTCTGTAGCTTTTCTAAGCTAAGGTTCAAATACTCGTCGGCTTTGGGTCAAGGTTTCATACTTATCTTTTCTTTATTTCAACTCAATATCTGATCACTAATCAATCCTATTCAGGGAAGGATCATATCATCTGGTATCAGAGCTTTGTTCTCTTATTTTAAAAATGTATATATATATCTTAAATTTCTTGCTACTTTTAAAGTTTGCAGAAGCCAAGTGAAAAAAAAAAGAACGCGAATTATCATCTAGCATTTGCAATATCCTGCAATTGTAAAACTCTATTAAAGCCTTGAAGTCATTTTGGGCTATATTTGCTCTTCTGTGCATCATCTAAAACTTTTGATTATTTGTTGTTCTATCCAAGCGGGTAATTGTGCTTTATTGTTGTTCGTTGTTTCCTGTTTTTTTTTTTGTTTTCCCGTCTTCATTTTGAAGTTGCTTCTTGTCATGTCTTTTGTTTGTCGTTTCCTTCATTTTCTTTTCTTTTGTCTCGAATATTTCATTTCGTTTCCTATTAGCAAGTCGGTGAAAGGATGCTTTATAGTACCGTACAGCTATGGCCGGAGAAATTGAAGCATGAAGAGATCTCCAGCTCAGAGGGAGAAATCTTGAAGAGAACCCAAGGTGGTCGGAGGAATTCCGGCTGCCGGCTGAAAGTGGAAGATGCCCGAGAAGGGAGAGCTAAAAAGCTACTTAAATTCAAATTCCAAATTCAGGATTACAATCATGCAATGGGGGAGGTTTTATCAGCTACGAAGAGAGGAAAAATGGAGGGAAAACTAAAGGCCAAGGTCATGCAAAAAGCATGCTGTAAAATGACTAAAATGAGGGAAAATTTGGACCAATGAGAATACAAGAACGTGCAAGTCACATTTCCTTGAATCCCTTCAGCCAATTTTCCTATCTTTCTTGTCCCTAAATACCCTTCTTCCAGCCAATTAAACACTCATGCAAAACCCCACGCACAAAATGCAAAAATCCAAGTTAAAACCCTAGCCGAGAAAACCCTCTCGGGTTCTCTAAATATTCACGGAAAAATCACATAAAAATTATCCTAAAATTGCAAGAAAATCCCTTCACTCATGGAAATGTTGGTGAGTTGAGTTGTGGATCAATTATTCATGTTTGCATGGAACTCCAACTCGCCATGCAACGTGCATCTTCAACCGGGATCGGGTGCGGGTTTGGTTTCGGAAGTCTTGAGTTGTGGTTGCAAATCTGCCTCCTCTCCAAGCCAAGTTATTGAATGTTTTGGTCTTTCTTGATCCTCCAAAGTTGGCTTAGAAACGTGTAATTCTTCAATTAATTTTCCTGCAAAATTAACACACGAGTTAGAAAATTCTCGAGCTCGGGCTCGGTGAGTACTCCGCTTGGAATGTCAATCCGTGGCATGTCAAAAGGTTTGTACCCAGCCGTTACTATCAAGATTTATGGCAAAAATTGCATAAACTCAAGCAAGGGACAAAAACCGTGGAAGAATATTTCCAAGAGATGGAGGTTACAATGATTAGAGCCAATATTGAGGAAGATCGAGAAGCTATGATGGCTAGATTTTTAGAAGGGCTCAATCTAGATATACAAGATAAGATTGAGCTACAACATTACATAGAGTTGGAGGATATGTTGCATATGGCCATCAAGGTTGAACAACGGCTTAAAAGAAAAAGTGTCAACCGTTCTAGATCAAACAATAGCTCTTTAACATGGAAGCCCAACTATGCTAAAAGTTGCAACTACTAGTTTAGGGAACCAAGGTAAATTTGATCCATCTACTTCTCGCAATCGTGACATTAAATGTTTTAAATGTCAGGGAATGGGTCACATAGCTAACCAATGTCCAAACAAGCAAGTTATGATAATACAAGACAATGGAAAGATTGAGACTGATGGCGATTCAGAAGTTGATAGCATAGACGAACCAGAAGAGGATGAGTATGCAGTAGTTGAAGGGGAATTGTTAGTTATCTGGAGAGCTTTGAATGCTCAGCGAAAGCCGGTTGATGAGGGAGTACAACGAGAAAACATTTTTCACACTAGATGCCAAGTTCAAAACAAGGTATGTAGTATGATAATCGATGGAGGAAGTTGTACTAATGTGGCAAGCATTATTTTTGTAGAAAAATTAGGTTTGCCTGTGAAGAAGCACCCTCGATCTTATAAACTACAATGGTTCAACCAAAGTGGTGAAGTTAAAGTCAACAAACAAGTATTGACTGCTTTTCGTATCGGCAAGTATGAAGATGCAGTGTTGTGTGATGTAGTAACTATGGAAGCTAGACATATCCTTCTTGGTCGACCGTGGCAGTATGACAGACGAGTGTTGCATGATGGGTACAAGAACAAGTACTCATTTGTGTTTAACAAAAGGATAGTTAATCTTGTTCCTATGTCACCAAAAGAATTCTACGAAGATCAAAAGTGGAATTCCTCCTTTTGTGGCATCTTCCTGAACCAAGGTTCTTCGTCGCGTTGTTGTTTCGGGTCTGTAGCTTTTCTAAGCTACGGTTCAAATGCTCGTCGACTATGGGTCAAGGTTTTATAATTATCTTTCTTTATTTGAACTAAATATCTTATCACTGATCAATCCTATTCCGGGAAGGATCATATCATCTAAGGTCAAAGGTCTTAGCCCAACATCCTAAGCCCTAAGCCCTAAGCCCTAAGCTCGGAGCCCTAAGCCCTAAGATTTTGGGCCTTAGCCTTGGGGCTTTGGGCTTATGGCTTCGGCTTAGGGCTTTGCCCTTAGAGAGTAAGGTTTATCACTTAAGACTTAAGACTAATTGGCTTAGAGCTTTGGCCTTATGGCTTAGGGATTAGGGATTAGGGATTAGCGCTTATCACTTAAGGTTTTGAGTTTTGTGCTTCGAGCTTTAGGCTTTGGGCTTAGGGCTAAAGGGTTGGTGCTTAGAGCTTAGGGCTTAGGGCTTAGGGATTATGGCATAGGGCATTTGGCATTGGGCTTAAGGTGTAGCACATAAGGCTTAAAGCCTAGGGCTTTGGGCTTTGTGCTTTGAGTTTTTATGCATTAGGCTTTGGCTTCGTGCTCAAGGCTTTGGGCTAGGGCTTTGGGCTTAAGAATTAGGGTTTAGCGCTTAAGAATTTGGGCTTTATGCTTTGAGCTTTAGGCTTTGGGCTTTAGTCTCATGGCTTATCGGTTAGGGCTTAGGGATTAGCGCTTATCACTAAGGTTTTGAGTTTTATGCTTCGAGCTTTCGGCTTTGAGATTATGTTTTTAGGCTTAGCGCTTATTGCTTTTGGCTTAGGGTTTAGGGATTAGGGGTTTTGGATTTGGCCTTTGAGATTATGCCTTTTAACTTTAGGCTTAGAATTTAGAGCTTAGGGCTTTGGCCTTAGTGCTTTAGGCTTTGTTCTTTGGTGTTAGAGCTTAGGGCTTAGGGCTTACGACTTTCGGCTTACAACTTTGAGCGTTGGACATGGGACTTTGGCTTTAGGGATTAAGGATTATAGCTTTTAACTTAGGGATTTAGGCTGAGGCCCTAGGGCTTAGGGCTTGTGACATAGGGATTTTGGCCAAAGGCTTAAGCTATATAGCTTAAGATGTATGGCTTTAGCATTAGTTCTTAGCGCTTATAGCTCTGGGATTTGGGCTTTGGGTTTTGGCCTTTTTTCTTTAGGCTTAGGACTTTTAGGCTTTGAGCTTAGGGCTTTAGACTTAGGGATTTAGGCTTAGTGCTTTAGGTTTTGTGCTTTATGCTTTGAGCTTTAGGCTATGGGTTTAGGGCTTAGGGCTTTGGGCTTAGGGCTTAAGGATTTGTGCTTATTGCTTAGATCTTAAGGCATTGGGATTTCGCTTTAGGGTTTTTGCCTTAGGGCTTTTGCATTAGGGCTTAAGGATTATGACATTAGGCTTAGTGCTTTTGGCTTAGGTCTTAGGGCATTGTGAGTAGGGCTTTAAGCTTAAGGTTTAGCGCTTAACACTTAGTGCTTAAGTGTTTAGGCTTTTTTCTTTGAGCTTTAGGTTTTGGGCTTTGGCCTTATGGCTTAGTTCTTTTGCCTAGAACTTTGGTTGTAGGGCTTGGGGCTTAGTGCTTAGGTCTTACAGCTTAGGGCTTAGGGTGTAGGGGCTTAGGGATGAGGGCTACTCAGCCTAGAGCCTTGATTAGTGTTCAAGGACTTGCTGTAGGAGTAAACATTACCTTTGCGGTGGAATTGCCACAACATGGGCGTTCTTCTTATAAAGAATTATCGCAATAGGATAGTGGCTAGGATAAGGACTTTGGGCACAGGGATCTGAGCTTTGGACCTAGGGCTCCGGGCTTTTAGTTTTACACTTTGGGCTTAGGACTTTAAGCTTAGGGCTGGCGGCTTTGGGCTTAAGTCTTTGGCCTTTGGGCTTATGGCCTAGGGCTTTGGGCTTAGGGCTGCTTAGGACTTAAAGCTTAGGGTTTTTAGTATAGGCCTATTTGCTTTGTGCTTGGGGCTTTATTCTTTGAGCATAGGGCATAGACGGGCTTAAGACTTAGTGTTTGGGGCTTAGGGCTTGGGGCTTGGGGCTTAGTTATTAGGACTTAGTGCTTATAGCTTACAGTTTAGGGCTTAGGGCTTACATCTTAGGGCTTATGACATAAGGCTTTGTGCTTTGGGCTTTGGTCATTGTGGTTTCAGTGTAGGGCTTAGAGCGTAGAGCTTAAGACTTAAGGTTGCTTATGGCTTATGGATTAACGTTTAAAGCTTAGAGCTTTAAGCTTTGTTCTTTAAGGCTTATGATTAGGGCTTTGGGCTTTGAGCTTATGACTTAAGGCTTAAGGCTTAGGACTTAGGGTTGTGGGCTTAGGGTGTAGGGATTTGTGCTTTAGGCTTTTGGCTTTGCACTTTGGGCTTTTATCTTTGGGCTTTCTTCGTGCCTTCTCCGAGTTCTCACTAGTTGATCCCACCATGTACCTGGATAGTCCATGAATTCCGTTAAGACCAACTTGATTTTCTTTTCTTCGATATAGTTGTGGCAATCATAAATATGATCAACCTTTCTTACCCATTCCAAATATGATTCGAGATCACTTTTACTATGAAAAGAAGAAATCGTCATCTTGATGTTGCTTAGGTTGTCATCTTCTCTGTTTTTTCTAGGATACTGCTTCTTTTTGTAACTGTTGCTCTCATTCTCGAACTCAACATCTTGCTCTATTTCTTTAATATTTCTTCGTGCAAGGCTACTAGTTTGAGCCTCTAACATATTCAATCTCATTTTAAATTTGTTTATTTTTGCTTGTGCTTTTTCCTTTTTTTGGACAATATTTTTTTCACATTTTTTTTATAAAATTTTTTTGCTTTTTTTTGATAAAAAGCTAGAAAAATGGGAAATAAGAAAGAATAAAAAAAGCTTAAATAATGATAGAAACTTGAATAAAAGAGCCAAAGCTCTGATACCAAATGATGAGAACTACGAGTATATCAAACTCAAGACCCAAAGCCCTAAGCTATAAGCCCTGAAGCCAAACCCTAAGCCTAAAGCCCTAATCTCTAAGTCGTAAGCCTTAAGCTATAAACCTTAAGCTCTTAGCCCTAAGTCCTAAGCCCAAGCCCTACACCATAAGCCATAAGGTCTAAGTCGTAAGCCCTAAGCCATAAGCCCCAAGCACAGCTACAAGCCCTAAGCCATGAGCCCAAAGTCATAAACCTAAAGCCATAAGCCCTAAGCTCTAAGCCCCATGAGCTAATTCTTATTCCCTAACTATTAGGCCTATAGCCCTAGGGCTAAAGTCCTATCCCCAAAGCCCTAAACCCTAACTCCTAATCTTAAAGCCCTAAAACCAAAGCCTTAAAGCCAAAAATTAAAGCTCAAAGCACTAAGCCCTAATCCTAAAGCGTTAGGCCCAAAGTCATAGAGATTTGATCCCGTTTCAGCCACAAATCAGCATCCCAGAAATCCCGGAGTCACCTACCTTACCAATTCCATAACTCCCGTTTCCACCTTCTATTACCTCTGAATTTTGGAGGAGATCATCCTCATTCATCCTTAAAGATCTCATAAAAATTTCAGATCGAAACTCGCTCTCAAATGAGAGATCTGATTCGAACATTCTCCTATCAATTTTTCCAAAAATTCTGGGATTCTCTCGGATTTTCACCTCTCTCGGCTTGGCCCATCTTCACACCTAACCTAAAGCGTGTCAAAGTAGAAACCCATAAAATGAGCTAATACTAAAGATAAATTTTCTAAATAAAATAGTATTTCATGGGCCATGCAATGCTAGAAATCGGGTGCACCATCTTCTCGGGCTAGAAAACTGGCTGCACCATCTTCTCAGATCCATTTCACTTCTTCTCCTTCCATGAAATAAGATGCTTGGGCTGCTCTTGATCATTAGAAGAAGGCTTCATCAATGATATTCTATTAGATAGGATCCTTGCAAAATGAACAAACAAATTAGGAAATCTTTTGGCTCGGTTTCGGGTGATGGCACCTTGAGGCAGGAGAACCCGAGGCATGCCACCATAATGTGCATGAGCATTTCAACCGTGATGATGACATGAGAAACATTAAGTTATAAATCTCTTTGTTCAATGGTTCTTGCAATGGGGATACATTTCTGTATTGGGTTGAGAAAGTTAATAAGATCTTCAATTGTTATAATTATTCTGAACGGATTAAAATAAGATTAGTCTCATTGGAACTAACCGGGTTTTCTTGTCTTTTGTGAGATAACTTAAGGGCTCAAAGAAGGCATGAAGGTGATGGATGATGAAGTTCTATCTTGGAGAGATTTAAAGATGCTGATGAGAATAAGATTTGTTCTGAGCCACTATAAGCAAGAACTCTTTCTACAACTCAATCACTAAAACAAGCTAACCTTTCGGTGGAAGATTATTTAACCGAGTTTGAAACTCTTAGAATTCAATGTGATCTTAATGAACTTGAATAACAATTTATAGCCAGGTTTCTAAGAGGCTTAAATAAAGAAATCGAAGACATAGTGAAGTTGGAACTACTACATTCAATGGATGATGCCATACAACTTGCCATAAAAGTTGAGCGCCAAGTAAAGAGAAAAGGTAAGGGTGTTTTCAATCGGTACACCCCTAAACTAACAACTCTTATACAATTCCAAAAAAAGGTGGAAGATAAATCTACATTTATCAAGTCGTGGCCTCAAAAGACAAATGGAGAAGTTAAGGCGGTTGTAGAGAACACTCGGCCTAGAGCACGAAAAATCAAATGTTTCAAATGTCTCGGTTTAGACCACATTGCTTCACAATGCCTGAAAAAAAGGGTAATGACCCTAAGGGAGGGCACTAATGAGGTAGAAAGTGAAGATGCAGCGGTAGAAAAGATCGAAAAAGACCAAGAAAATGAAGTAGAGACATGTTTTGCTCAAGAGGGTCCCTTACTTATGGTGATTCGGCAGGTATTGACTTCTCATGCCCGAAGTGAAGATCAAAGGGAGAATATCTTCCATGATAGATGCCTCATCAAGGGAAAGGTATGTTATCTTGTTATTGATGGAGGTAGTTGCACTAATGTAGCCTCTCATGATCTTGTAGACAAATTGGGGCTTGAAACTATGGCACATCCAAGCCCTTACAAATCGAGGTAGATGAATGATAAGGACGACCTCAAAGTGACCAAGAAAGTGCAATTTGAGCTCTCTATTGGAGGCTACAAGGAAAAGGTATTATGTGATGGGGTGCCAATGAGTGCTAGCCACTTACTTTTGGGAAGACCGTGGCAATTTGACCAAAAAGTTATGCATGATGGTTACACCAATCAATATTCTTTATACTTTGAAGGGAGAGGCTGTAACACCCAACTTTGTTCAAGTGCTTTAAGTCTAAA
>QAOC01007354.1:0-84785 GCA_003255005.1 Begonia fuchsioides | reverse complement strand
AGCTCCAGTGTACGGCCATGCTTCGCCAAGGCATCATTCTCCCCAGCCGTTCACCATTCTCTTCACCGGTTCTACTTGTGCGTAAGCAAGACCAATCTTGGCGCTTCTGTATTGACTTTCGTCAGCTCAACGCCCGGACTGTCAAAGATAAGTTCCCCATTCCAGTGGTCGACGAGCTTCTTGATGAACTCCATGGAGCCACACTCTTTACTAAACTTGATCTTCGCTCCGGTT
Organism: Begonia fuchsioides; assembly: GCA_003255005.1. Taxonomy (NCBI): domain Eukaryota; kingdom Viridiplantae; phylum Streptophyta; class Magnoliopsida; order Cucurbitales; family Begoniaceae; genus Begonia; species Begonia fuchsioides. The sequence continues at coordinate 84,551 of QAOC01007354.1, read as the reverse complement.
ATCATCAGGTGCGCATGGACCCTACGGATATAGAGAAGACAGATTTTCGTACTCACCATGGCCACTATGAGTTTCTGGTCATGCCGTTCGGATTGGCTAATGCCCCCTCTACTTTTCAAGCCCTCATGAACGAGGTTTTTGCAGCTCACCTCCGCCGTTTTATATTGGTTTTCTTTGACGATATCCTGATCTACAGTCGGGACCGAGCGGAACACCTTCGACACTTACGCATTACCTTCGACCTCCTCCGTCGACACCGCTTGGTACTTAAAGGATCCAAGTGTGCTTTCGTTACTCCACAAGTTGCCTATCTAGGGCACCTGGTTTCCGCTGCCGGGGTATCTGTCGATCCAAGCAAGATCCGCAGTGTTTCTTCTTGGCCAACGCCAACATCAGTAACCACACTGCGTGGATTTCTGGGCTTAGCAAGTTATTATCGGAAGTTCATTCGCGACTACGGCACCACCGCCAACCCACTGACTTCCCTCCTACGCCGAGGAACTTTTATATGGTCCACCGAAGCTCAGAAGGCTTTTGAGTCCCTTAAAGCAGCTTTATCAAACACCCCGGTTTTGCGAATGCCGGATTTTGCAATCGAGTTTGTTGTGGAATGTGATGCTTCTGGTACGGGGATTGGGGCTGTATTACACCAAGACCAGCACCCAGTGGCATATTTCAGCCGCGCCCTCGCTGCCCGACATCTTAAGCTCGCGGCCTATGAGCGGGAATTAATTGGCCTAGCTCAGGCCATCCGCCATTGGCGCCCTTATTTGTGGGGCCGGAAGTTTACAGTACGCACTGATCATTATAGCCTGAAATTCCTCCTTGATCAGAAGATTTCGTCTTCTCCACAACAACACTGGATCAGTAAGCTTTTGGGGTATGATTTCTCTGTGGTTTACCGCCCCGGCCGTTTGAATAAGGCCGCAGATGCTCTCTCCCGCCGCGATGATACATCCGCACAGCTCCTTGCTATCTCCCGACCACACTCTCACCTACTTGACGAGATACGCCGAGATACTTCGTCGTCTTCAGCAACCATGCTTCTCTTACAGCGCGTGGCCTCCGGTGAGTTGTCCCCGGCTTGGACGATATCTAATGGTCTCCTTTACTACAAACAACGGTTATACATCAGACCGGACTCCACTATTGTTCGATCTATCTTGACCGATATTCATGACTCCCGACATGAGGGCGTCCAGAAGACTCTCACCCGTATCCGTTCGGAATTTTATTGGCCGGGTCTTCGCGCCTCTGTTGCTGCCTATATCTTGGATTGTGTGGTTTGCCAACGCCATAAGTCTGAGCACCTTCAGCCAGCTGGTCTCCTACAGCCTTTATGCCTTCCAAACACTGTTTGGGCGGATGTCTCCATGGATTTCGTGGATGCCTTACCACGGGTCGACGGCAAATCGGTGGTATTAGTGGTGGTGGACCGTTTTTCCAAATATGCGCATTTCCTCGCCATGTCTCATCCATACTCGGCCACTAGTGTGGCTAAGTTATTCTTTACCGAGATTGTCCGACTGCATGGCATCCCTGAGTCCATTGTCAGTGACCGCGATCCTGTTTTCACTAGCCGTTTTTGGCAGGAATTATTCACTTTGTCTGGATCCAAGCTCGCCCTTTCTTCGGCCTTCCACCCTCAGAGCGACGGCCAAACGGAAGTTGTGAACCGCTCCATGGAGATGTATCTACGTTGTTTGATCGGCGAGCAACCTAAGTCATGGTTACGGTGGCTTCCCTGGGCCGAGTATTGCTACAATACTTCGTTTCACTCCTCCTTACAGACATCTCCTTTCCAGGTAGTCTACGGTCGTCCACCACCAACATTACTTCCTTATGATTCAGGTTCGGCCCGTGTCGAGGCCGTGGACGAAGCACTTCGCGATCGGGATTCATCATTGATTCATATTCGCGAGAAGCTGTCACAGGCTCAAGCTCGCATGAAGGCCCAGTATGACAAGTCGCACCGGGAGGTCGTCTTCCAGATCAACGACTGGGTATGGTTACGACTTCACCCTTTTCGGCGCCGTGCGTTCCACAAAACTGCTCTTCACAAACTCCTGCCCAAGTTCTATGGTCCTTTTCAGATAATGGGCCGGATTGGCGATGTCGCCTATCAGCTTCAGTTACCGGACACTTGCCGTCTCCACAACGTCTTTCATGTGAGTTTGCTTAAACAATTTAAAGGCGTGACCCCTCCGAAGGTCTCCCCACTACCTCCTCTTCGTGACGGACGCACTTTGCTCGAACCATCCTTGATTCAACGCACCCGGCTCAACAGGGGCACTTGGGAATTGTTAGTCCAGTGGTCTGGTTTACCTCCAGACGAAGCTACTTGGGAAGCTCTTTCTGAGTTTCGTAAAGAATTTCCTTCGTTCGATCTTGAGGACAAGCTCTTTTTCGAGGGAGAGAGTGATGTTACGGACCGCTTTATCGGGAAACATTATTCTCGTCGAGTTTAATTATCCTTTTCGTATTTCATTAAGTTAAGGGTCAGTCTAGTCTTTGTCTCCTTAAGTCTTTGAGCCTGTTCGTGTTTGGGTCTTTTCGTATTCGAGCCTGTTCATATTTCGTGTTGGGTTTAATTATCCTGTTCGTATTTCAATAGGCTAAGAAAGCCTATTTAAAGGGGGGTTATCCCTAAGTAAGGGGCATCAATCAAGTACTCTTTCTTTTCCTAAGTATTTTGTTCTTCTTTTTTTCTTCCCGAACTCTCTCTCGCCTCCCTATGGCAGGAAAAGGGGTGTCTACACGATCCAAGGGCAGACTGCCTGAAGAAGGTCGTAACATGCTGGGACTTATGTAGAATGATTTTTAGCTTGGATAGCATGTAAGAACAATTTTCAAATTATTGACCATAAGTGGTTTAATTAGGCAGACTAAAAAGATAAACACTTTTTAGTGTTGTTTGAAATATCAAAAGACATCATAGGAGAATTTATCAGAATTCAAAGTATCAATTTTTTTTGTTTTAATCTGCATAAATAGAGTAAAAGGATAAAAGGCAGTTTTTAAAAAATCGTGATCACTAATACTATAACATCGTGATAAAAGGCAGTAGAGATTGATATTAAATACCTCCCTGTGGTTATATGCTGTGTGCTGTGTCCTAAAGTGATGATCGCTGTACTTCTCTCTGAACATGCTATCATTTATTTGTTTTGGGGATGAACAAAACCATCCATATCATGAAATGTTTCGTTATCATCCTCTTCATATGATATTACCAAGTAGCAGCGACCTAGAATTAATTTTTGATCCATCAAGATGAAGTTATTTTGGTATTTTTATATTACATTATACCCTTTTCTTCTCCTGTTGGTTTGAGATTTAGAATTGTTTTGTTTGTTGGCTTCTTAAACTTATGGCAGAAAGCATTGTGTTCAAAGCTATAACGTGTTTGATTTCTTAAGAGAAGTTGTCAGCCGGGTTCCTGACTACAGTCACGCTCACCCCGACACGGCATCTGAAGATCGGAAGAAACGGTAAGAAAGCATGATCTTTTTTTTCAATTTCTCCATCTCCATTCATTTTTCCTTTCCACTCTATATCTGCATTATGTAGATCTCTCTAATTGAAATGTTCTGAAAAGTTTTTTTTCTTTTACCAGGAAACCTATTGTTGAAGAAAACAATGACAGTGACGAGGAATTAAGAAAGAGCAAAATGGTATTTTTTTAATTTCTGAATGTGTTTCGTTAAATAAAGGCTAGAATAGAATAGTTCCTACAGTTTTTTAATTCTATAACAAAACAAAAACAAAGGTGAAACATAAAAGAATTTACTGACGGGAAAAGCAACATTAATCCTTGTACAGCAGGAGATGAGCCATGGCAGCAGCAGTGGAAGAGGAAGAGGCAGAGGTCGAGGACGGGGCCGTGGACGCAGCAGCCGAAATGCAGAAAGAGACACCGTCCAGCACGAGGTCGAGTCTGACCCCTGCACATCACTTCACCATACTAAAAACGATTCGAACCAAAATATCGAGACTGAATGCGGGTCAAAGCAAGTGGCAAAAGAAACCATCCTCCCGGGCGAACCATCCGATGCAACCCCTTCGAGCATCGACCTGAATTCTGACTTGAACATGAACGAGGACTCCAAGAACACCACGGCGGAACCTCCGGCAGCAGCACCTGAGCCAGCCGAGGAGCCTGAACGCGAAGAATACCCTGGGTGGTCTCTCACTGGTGTGGACAAGATGGCCATTGATCCGCTCCAGCTCGCACAGCTCGGTAAGAGGTTGGACGAGGACGATGAAGACTATGACGAGGAAGAGTAGTCAATGGTGGATCTATGTAGAGCTGAAGGAGCAGGTCTGTGACAGAAGATTAGTTTATCTGAAATTAAATTCATGAAAAGCTGGTTAGGCAAGACTGAAGAATAATAGAAGATATGTTTGTCTTAACTGTTTCACGACAAGATTGTCAATTGTTCTACTGTCTTGTTTTGTTGCTATGAAAATTGAAAACGCCTTCAGGGGTGGATGACGCCGAACCATTTGCGTTTTGCAATTCGGTTTTCCAAATTAAAAACTAATTTTTTTTTAAATTGCCTACATTGTTATGATCTTGGTTGAGATTTTTTTAGTTTCGTTTGGGTTAGAATTGAGTCAAGTTTGGTTTTTTGGGTGTAATCAGTATGTACTTTTANTTGCGTTTTGCAATTCGGTTTTCCAAATTAAAAACTAATTTTTTTTTAAATTGCCTACATTGTTATGATCTTGGTTGAGATTTTTTTAGTTTCGTTTGGGTTAGAATTGAGTCAAGTTTGGTTTTTTGGGTGTAATCAGTATGTCTGAATGCTGATTGTATTTCGATTAGTCTGGTTTTTGAAAAAATAAAATCAAATAATCTAAATTTGATTTTAAATTTTATGAAATAAAATTAAAACTGAATTTGATCGTATATTTGATGCTCCAACAAAATCAACTCTGAGGAATCAGTAGAAGAGCAGAAGCGACCAAATTGGTTTGGTATGGTTGTACTTTTAACCAATGATTTGTTCAGTCACACGGTTTTTGATGACTAGAACTGGAAAGGGAAATTTGCCGAACCGAGATTGAAACCATAGTTCTGGTTCAAACCACGATTACGGCCTGGTTTAGGCAGGCCGAATTGATTAAGTTGGAAGACTAAAGTTAACGAGGAGATTAAGAAGAAAGAGAAAGTTGCTAATTACATTAACTGAGCTAATTAGCGGAGAGAGTGGAAGAGCTTGGACTGATGTGTCGTCTCTCCAGCTTTCTCCGCCTTTCTCTCCGCCTACTCTCTCTCTCTCCTCGCTACCATTTCAAATCTCTCCCTCTCTCTCTCTCTCTCTCTCTCTCTCTCTTTCTGCCATCCCATCTAACTCTAATTGAGGGTTTCTTTTGAGCTCCCATTCTACTCTTACATTTCCAACTTTCTCCCCTCAATTACTCCACTGCCTCGCCGTTTGAGCTCTATATTTCTCGTCTGAGCTCTGCTGGTTTCCGATTTTCGTTTTCTTCCAGCTATTTCCTCATTACGCGCCACAATTGACCTTCAGCTGTTTACCGATACTATCCTTTTTCCTTTTACGCTCGTGATTCAGGTATTCCGTATCATCATTTCACTAATTTCATTCGTTTTCTCTATCTAATTACACAGATTGAGCATTCTTTGCAGTAGAAAATTATCACGGGGATGAAATTATGTACTCAGGAATGAGACTGTCATAACTTCATGTTCTCTAAGGACGCTATACTTCTATTTTCGGATTAAGCATATATTATTGTTGAATTACTTTATCTATTTGCCTTTCAATGTAGTTGTCATTTGACATTTATTTATTTACTTTATCTTGATTTGAAGCTCTATGATTATTTTAGTTGTTCATCACCAGTTGGACGACTATAAACTATTAAAATAATTAGCCACGAGTTTTTATAAACATTATTATGCCTTTTCCGCCGGATTGACTTTCAGGCACTCTGTCTCCACACAATTTTTTTGGTCTATCGTATTAATTTATTTATTTTTATCTTGCATATGGTTCTTAGATTTGGCATGATATTCACATATTAAGATAAGCAAAGCGAATTATAATAGCTTTATAGTCCACTGTCATCAACTAAGAACCAGTAATAGTTGTTGGCAGGATCTTTTGTTTGGTTGCAAGTTGAGGGATGAGTAACTCAACAAATGAGAGTGAAGACTATTTGCCTTATAAAGATGAATCTGGGTCATCGATGATAGATGAAGTTAATGAGACAAATGCTGGTGAAGTTGGTCTGAAGAAAGGACCATGGACATCTGCTGAAGATGCAATTCTTGTGGACTATGTCAAGAAGCATGGGGAGGGAAATTGGAATGCTGTTCAGAAGCATTCTGGGCTTTCTCGTTGTGGAAAGAGCTGTCGATTGCGTTGGGCAAATCACTTGAGACCAAACTTGAAGAAAGGAGCATTTACAACAGAGGAAGAACACTTGATAATTGAACTTCATGCTAAAATGGGAAACAAATGGGCTCGCATGGCTGCACATGTATGTATGTTTTCTTTTGGGTAGTTATATTATGAAGCTAATCATAACTCAAAAGAATATTTTCTTGGATTAAATATAGATTAACAACGTACAGTACTATCTGGGTGGAAACTTAACTTTGGACTTTATCATAATACCTGGTCTATCAATGCCATATTTATTGGCAGCTTTCCTATAAATCATCGTATCCACATATGTTTTTAAGAAAATTTTCATGACTTGGAAGATCATGCCTCTGCTTTATGCGTGTTGCATCTGTTTCTGTTCATTGCTGCTATTGTGTAGGTACTATGTTTGCTATATATTATAGCTATTTATCAAAATTACCTGCAGATATCTTGTTTTCTTTACAGAATCAACATTTTGCCTCGTTGTATTTATGCTTCTTTGAGTAAAGCAATCATCTTTTTTTTTTTAGTTTTATGCAACAGGGATTAGTAAAAAGTATTAGAAACCAAACTGTATTAAATTAAAGAAAAAAGTTGAATGAAGCGAAGAAACGAGATCCTCCAAAAGACATTTTGAAGAAATCTTTCTTGGATTTTTTAATTTAACAAACATTAAAAATATTTAGGAGTAAATACTTCACTCTAGGTTTGTAATTAGTGCTGTAAAAGCTAATCAATATTTTCTGTCTCCAAGAGGAGGTTATGATGATCTTATAATGTTTTTCTCAATCAGTGAACTACTATGTTTCTTCAACTAATTATGTATTTATCAGCACTCTTGTTTTGACTGAACTAATTAGTTGATATTATCCCTATTTGTTTCTCAGTTACCTGGTCGTACAGATAATGAGATAAAGAACTATTGGAATACGCGTATCAAGAGATGTCAACGGGCTGGTCTTCCACTGTATCCTCCTGAACTGTGCTTGCAAGCCTTACAGGCTCGTCAAGACGGTCGAGAAACTGGAGGGTTTAAAAATGGAGAAGAAGATTATGTTCCATGGCAGGCTGGCTATGATTTCATACCAGATGCAGTATTCGACCGCTTTACGGTCAATCAGGAACTTTTACCCTATGCTTCTGAGCTTCTAAATATGTCTCCAAGTAACCTGTCGCATGAAGGTTATGTTTCGTCTCAGTATTGTAGCTTCATGACACCAAATATTCATCTGGAAAAACGAATGCGAGAGTCGACTTCGATATTTCCAATTTCAGATGAATGTGTCAAAAGCTCTGTCGACCAGTTTGTGGACTACACTTGTGATACAATTGTACAGTCATTGGGTTCATACTTTTCTTATGATCCTCATACTTCTACAAAAAGCACAATGTCTCTTGGTGCAATCCAGGGTGACCATTCCCTTTCAAATGGCAATTCCTCTGCTTCTAAGACCCTTATTAGGGAAGAGAAGTCGGAGCTCCCTTCACTCCAATATGCAAACACTGAGTTAGGCAGCTGGGAGTCGTTTCCCTTGCCACATATTCCTGAATCAGTTGATGCCTTTAATCAGTTTCCACTATCATATAGCGTTTTGGGATCAGATTGTTCGTCTCAAGGTAACAGTGGCCTTCTTGATGCTTTACTTCATGAGGCAAATAGTGCCTGCATTGTGAAAGGTCGCCCAATGGGCAAGACTACATCTAATTTGAGTATTGGAAATGTTTTACCATGTTCAACTTTGAATGTTTATGAGACAGAATGGAAAGACTATATTGAGCCTCCCACGCCATTTGGACATTCTGGTCATCAACGTTTCACTGGGTGTACTCCTATTAGCTCCAGTGGAAGTTCGTTTGAAGAATTTCCACCTGCCGAGTCCTTTTCAGGTGAGTCTACTCATTGCTGTTTGACAAAGAATTTGTGTTTTTCGGACCTAGATGATTTTAGGAGAACTTGGACACACGTGTACATGTAATGGAGGAAAGTATTTGTAATTGAATCATGGTGCTGCAGCCTTTTTGTTTAGCGTTTAAGATAATGTCTGTTTTCTAGATCAACTATCATGTTCCTTCCGGTTCATGGGTGTGTATATTCGTGATTTTCCCAAACTCGGTTGAATCTTTTTTTTGTTTTTATGTTGGAGCTTCATGATTTGAGGATTCGTTCCACAGGAAGCTTTGTGAAAATGGAACCACTTGAACAGGGATGGTCTTTTGAGAAAGAAAAGGAAGTTCAAGCTGGGCTAAGCTTTACCCACCCAGATGCCTTGTTCGTTGCAGACTGGCTGGAGCAGAATTCTGGAGTGGAGAATGAGCAAGCAATTACGACTGGGGATGATTTGGATGCTGACCACAACGCCATGGCTGCCGGGGCTTTCAACATGATGTTCTGGATGGGAGATTAGTTGCTGCGTCAGCTGGACGAGGATCTTCCTCAAGCTGGTTGGCCAATTATTCATGTTCTGAATTTCTAAAGCGCTGGGCTGAGCTTATTTCAACATTTTGCACTTTGAATCGCTTGCCATGAACGGGTCTTTTGTTTGCTGACTTTAATTAATGCTTTCATCTCACTCCCTATCAAACTGTGAACTGCATGTTTGCACGAATGGGAATACCCATGGTCTGGCTTTTGCTTATATATTTCTTCATGCTTTCTATTTTGTTTTACTGATTAAAAGTAGACATCATCTGATTCAATTATTTAAAAAGATAATACTAGATTAATATATTTTGATTTTTAAATTTTAAGACCGGAACCATATATTATCAGGATTGTACCAAGAGCAGCTATACATGATCCTAACTAGTTCTTAGAAAAAATAAGACCAAACCAATATAATTAGATCTTAAAATTTTTAAAATCGAGATGAAACACGACCAAAGCACAGTAGACTTAGACCAAAGTATTGTGGTCGTTGGGTTGAGTCAGCTTTGTGATAAGTACACACTTCCAATTGATAATTACTCCCTACACACACCCTTAGAAAATAAACGATCTGATTACAAACCAACCAAACAACAACAACATTCAATTATATTGTTAATCTCCACTACACAGCCAACGATTAGCATTACTTCAAACAGGTTTTCGAGACTCTGTCGTCTCCCTCCAGGCAGCCATTCCTCCCCCCATCTTTCATCCCGAAACTGCCCATTTGAAGGAAATAACTGTATCAACAGTTATTTCCCCTCTTCCCGCCTTGGTTCTCTTTTTTTTAAAACGTTTTCTATTATAAGTAAACCTTATAATAGGTAAAGTCTTATCAATACTCCCCGCCCAAAGACGAACCTTGCCCTCAAGGTTAAAATTTGGAAATTGAAAGCGAATGACATCAAATTCCTCCCATGTAGCTTCGAACGGCTGAAGATGTTTCCATTTAATTAAAACACTGATGTTGTTTGAATCCGCACCATTTTGTTTTACATCCAGCAAGGATTCTGGTTCGACTAAGTTGGGGGTCGTCTCGGATATTGCTTCCGGTAACGTGGTTGAGGTAGGAATTTCCCCCTGAACTGCTTTTAACAACGAAACATGAAAGACTGGATGAATGGAACTATTGTCCGGCAATAGTAGTTTATAAGCGACCTTCCCGATTCGTTGTAATACCTGAAAAGGACCATAAAAGCGAAGAGATAATTTCAAATTTAGCTTTGGTGTTACCGATTTTTGGCGATAGGGTTGAAGACGAAGCCAAACCCAATCCCCCTCCTTAAATTCGGCAAAGCGACGTTTTTTGTTGGCCGAAATCATCATACTCGATTGGGCGGAAGCTAAATGGTTCTTCAGAAGCGATATAATTTGATCACGTTCTTGCATCTGAATATCCACGGCCGTGACAGTAGCGGTTGATGGTCTATCAAACTGTAACACCTTTGGAGGATTTCGTTTGTAAACGGCCTTGAACGGTGACATACGAATAGCCGAATGATAGGAAGTGTTATACCAATATTCTGCCCACGCCAACCAATTGCTCCAAGTTTTAGGTTTATTCCCAATAAAACATCGCAAATAAGCTTCGATTGTCCGATTAACAACTTCTGTTTGCCCATCAGTTTGCGGATGATAAGCCGAACTTAATTTCAGTGTTGTCCCATGTAAGGAAAATAATTCACTCCAAAACTTGCTGACGAAAATTTTATCTCGATCAGAAATAATTGAAGTAGGCATTCCGTGAAGGCGAAAGATCTGATTGAAGAACAAAGCTGCCACCGTTCGAGCCGAAAATGGATGTTTAAGGGCCAAGAAATGAGCATATTTGCTCAATCGATCCACTACCACAAAGATGGTATCAAACTGTTCGGATTTCGGCAACCCTTCAATGAAATCCATTGAGATATCTTCCCAAATATCATTTGGAATAGGAAGTGGTTGGATTAAACCTGCTGGACTTAGAGCTTCGTATTTGGTACGTTGGCATATCTCACAATTATGGACATATTGCTTGATCATCTTCCGCATTCCAACCCAGTATAATTCAGCAGCAATACGATGAAAGGTTTTTAAGAATCCCGCATGGCCTCCAAGAGGGCTGTCATGGAACAAATTTAGAATAGTTGGAATGAATTTAGAATTGTGGGCTATCACCTTTCTCCCCTTGTAGTACAGTTTGTCCAGATGCAGGGTAAATCCTGAAGGTGCCTCCATGGATTCCTGTAGAGCTAGTTTAATACGGTGCAACTTTGACTCTTGATTGACTTCTTTCTCTAATTCCTGCTGGTCAATAATATTACAATAAGTACTGACTGAAAGAGAAATAGCTGGTGTTATATATTCTTCCTGTCGTGATAAAGCATCAGCCGCTTTATTCTCGCAGCCCGGTTTATATTGGACTTCAAAATCGTAGCCCAACAATTTAGTCAACCATTTTTGATGTTCCATGCTTACCAACCGTTGCTCCAGTAGAAATTTCAAACTTTTCTGGTCAGTCCGAACAATGAAATGCCTACCCAATAAGTAATGACGCCATTTTTGGATTGCTAAAACAATAGCCATTAGTTCTCTTTCATAAACGGATTTTAACTGTCGCTGCTTTGAAAGCTGTTGACTGAAAAATGCAATTGGTTTCTGATTTTGCATAAGTACCGCTCCAATGCCGAAACCGGATGCATCCGTCTCTACGATAAAAATTTCATCAAAGTTTGGTAAAGCCAAAACTGGCAATGTCGTCATGGCTTTCTTTAATTGCTGAAACGCCATAGTAGCTCCATCATGCCATTGAAATTTATCTTTCTTTAGTTGTTCCGTGAGAGGCAAAGCAATACTTCCATATCCCGATACAAATTTGCGATAATACCCAGTTAATCCCAAAAACCCTCGCAATTGACGCAAGGTAGTGGGTGGATTCCAATTAAGAATTGCAGATATTTTATCCGGATGTGCCGAGACCCCCTTGCTTGAAATAACGTAACCCAAATAGTCCAATTCTTCTTTGGCAAATAAACATTTTTTTCTATTAACGAATAACTTCTGGTCCGCCAATATTCGTAAAGCCACCCGTAGATGCTCCGTATGATCTTCCAAAGTTCGACTGTAGATCAATATGTCGTCAAAAAATACCAAAATAAATTTCCTCAAGTGTTTCTTGAATACCTGGTTCATGAGGGATTGGAAAGTTGAGGGTGCATTGGTTAAACCAAATGGCATCACTAAAAATTCATAATGTCCTTCATGAGTACGGAATGCTGTTTTCGGAATATCTTCTTGCTTCATCCGAATTTGGTGGTATCCTGACTGTAAGTCCAACTTAGTAAAGATGGTCGCTCCATTTAATTCATCTACCAATTCATCAATGACTGGAATCAGAAATCGATCTTTGATAGTTTCCCGGTTCAGGGCTCTGTAATCAATGCAAAATCTTCAGCTTCCATCTTTTTTTTTCACCAAAATAATAAGACTCGAAAAAAGGCTTAAGCTAGGTTGTATGATACCCGCTGCTAACATTTCGCACACGAGTCTTTCTATCTCATCCTTTTGTATAATAGGATAACGATAAGGCCTCACATTAACAGGTAATGCTTCATCTTTTAATATAATCGCATGATCATGACTCCTCGATGGTGGTAACCCTTTTGGTAATTGTAAAACATCTTGAAATTGATGAAGCAATTTCTCGATTTCCATCGGTAGTACGCTTTCCTTTGAAAGTGAGTTATCACAATTTACCATTTCCAAAATCATTCCCGAATTACCCTTCTTCATCGCTTGCATCATTGCTTTTAGAGAAATATTCGATTTGCACAGGCTCGGATCACCTTTAATAAATACTGCTTGACCCAAAATAGTTACCTTCATTGTTAATAATTTTCAATTTACGTTCATTTCTCCCAAGGATTCTAACCATTGCATTCCCAATATAACGTCAGAATTGCCCAAATCAAGGGGCAAAAATTCTTCCACTATCTCCAATTGAGGCAAGACCAGAAAAACTCCTTTACAAATTCCTTCTCCTCGTACCGAAACTCCATTACCCAATTGTATTCCATAAGATGCTGATTTGGTAACTGGTAATTGTAATTCAGCAACAATTTCCTTCGAAATAAAATTGTGAGTAGCTCCACAATCTATCAAAACAATGACCTTCTTATTTTTAATCGAACCCCATAACCTCATTGTGTGAGGTGTAGTAATTCCTACTACTGAATTTAACGATATCTCCACATCTTCCTTAATCTCTTCCATTTTTTCCATCATTTCCGTACTTCCGTTTTCCTGAAAAATTTCTTCTTCTTCCTCTTGCAACACAAGCAGCTGCAAGGATTTATTTTTGCAACGATGTCCGGGAACGTATTTTTCATCACACTTAAAACACAATCCCTTTTCCCTTTTTACCCTCAATTCTGACTCCGTTAATCTTCTGCCTTTGAAATCGTTAAAACGATTTGAAGCTCCCTGGTTTCTCACCTCTGCAAAGCCCGACGCCTGCCTGTAGGGCATCACCGGCAACGAAATCGGCTGGCCAACCGATTTCGTTCTTGTCGCCTCGGGTCGGAGCAGTGAAACTCGTTCCTCCACCACCTGTGTCGATTCCATCAACTCGTGGAGTCCGACCGGCTTCATCAAATGCACGTCGGCCTTAATCTCCCGACGCAATCCTTGGAAGAAGGCGCTATACAGAACTTCCTCCGGCAATCCTATCAAACCCGACGCGATTAACTCGAATCGGGTGCGGTATTCGTCGACGGAAGTTTCCTGTTTCAGCGTCAACAACCGATCACAGTTGGAGCCGAATCGGGTCCGTCCAAACCTCTCTGTCACTCGTTTCTTCAGAACTAACCAAGAGTAAATGAGTCTCATTCCTGACTCCCACTGAAACCAGGCGAGTGCCGGCCCTTCGAAACAAATCATCGCGGCTTCTACCTTCTCCATCTCATTCATCCGGTTGATGGTGAAGTAACGGTCCGCTCGACAAATCCAGCCTTCCGGGTCGACTCCATCAAAGACCGGCAAATCTAATTTCCGGGGAAGACTCTCCCTCCCGAAGGTATGTCGATACTCCTCTCGTTCATCCATCTTCCCTGTTTCTGAACCATGGTTTCCTTCATGCTCCGTCGCCAAGTTTCTTTCATCCAGTTTAGTCATTAGCCGGTTCATTTGCTCCTGCATTGTCATCAAACTCTTTTCCAGGATAGAAATCTTCTTAACCTCTTTCATGTCTTCCTTCAACCCCTCCAATTCTTTCTGCCATTCTTTCGAAGTTTCCGATCGAGTCATCATTCCTCACTCTGATACCAAATTGATAAGTACACACTTCCAATTGATAATTACTCCCTACACACACCCTTAGAAAATAAACGATCCGATTACAAACCAACCAAACAGCAACAACATTCAATTATATTGTTAATCTCCACTACACAGCCAACGATTAGCATTACTTCAAACAGTTTTCGAGACCATGTCGTCTCCCTCCAGGCAGCCATTCCTCCCCCCATCTTTCATCCCGAAACTGCCCATTTGAAGAAAATAACTGTATCAACAGTTATTTCCCCTCTTCCCGCCTTGGTTCTCTTTTTTTAAAACGTTTTCTATTATAAGTAAACCTTATAATAGGTAAAGTCTTATCACTTTGTTACCTCTATTTCTGATATATCACAGGAAAAGAAGCTGTGTTCACTTATGATTTCATGCTTTCTACCTCGTTTGTGGGGTCTTTTACTATCTACGAATCTGAAACCAAGGAGAAACTAAGACAGTTGCTGTAAATTCAAAAGTCAGACAACAAATTAGGCAAGAGCCTAACAACGACCAAGGAAACAAGTCCCATAATTTCATGGCCTCGAACTTCATAGCACGATGACTTATTCCTTACAATCCCATTTGTACGATCAACAAGGTCTGCCTCATCAAATGGTTCACGTTCAAACTATCATACAACAACACTAAAATTCAATTAGATACTCGAGGAAATCACATAACACTGCAAGAAGAGGCAGAATAATGAAAAACAAAACATGGTTATAATTTAAAAAATACCACTTTCATAAAGCTCAGTCATACTCGTACCACACGTCAAAGTTCCGGAGATAACCAAAAACAAGACATAAAAGATGGCGGATTAAGAATAGCTCCTCAGTTGGTAAGCTCCATAATGGCAGAAACTATATCCCCATCTGCAGCCTTTAGGGCCTTCACAGCCTTTGGCCTAGAAACTCCTGCCTGGGTCATCACCAACTCGATATCCTTTGGTTCCACACCCGTCTCGTCGACTTCTTCATCATCCTGAGCCACTGTTGATGACTCGGACTTGGATATTAATTGGCTGAGATCAGGGGCCTTAAATCGCTCTGCAGCCTGAGTTTGCAGTTGTGAGCTCAAGTCCTCAATCTTTGCCTCTCCAAAAATAACATATGTATCCGAGGTAGGGCTTTTGAAAACATCGGGCTTCGAGATCACAAACAATATCTGGTTTTTCATCCCAAGAAATTGTCAGAACAAGGATGACATTAGAAGAGAGAATACAAAATTTGACAAGGTATGAAGTAAACAAACTAGAAATCAAACTGCATAACTAGCTATAGCGCTGACATTTCAACGTTGAAAGAGCTCAGATGAAATAGCAAAGAGAAATCTCACATTCTTGCTTTTCTTAACAGTAACCCTGCTGACACCTGTGATGGGTTTCATTCCAAGCTTCAACATTGCTTTGCGGCTTTTCTTCTCACTTCTGCTTTGCTTTGACCTTCCACTAGCATCTCCATCAGGTCCTAAGGGTGAACAAAATTAGTTAATAATCTCATGAATCCTTACCAACGCTTGGCATGTTCATAAAAGACGGTTTAAAAAAGAATAGAAGGAAAAGAACATAAAGTAGATAATCAACTTACCATCGACCTCATCATCATCCTTATCATCATCTTCATCATCTTCATCATCCTCATCATCATCTTCCACCACAGGATGATCAGGCTGCCAACAAAGGTGGGCAAGTCTATTAGGAACTTCATAATCATAAATAACATTAAAAGCATAAAAATGTGCTAATTCTCTAGTATTCAAAAAACAACACCACGGTGTTTCTAAGTCAAGGACAGGAAAAGGAAAAAGGCAATTCCACCGTCTCAAAAGAATTAACACTTGTTACAACAATCAAAGAAAAATAGTCTCCTAACAACTAAGTAAACAGTTCCCTTTCTGACTGCAATCACTGTAATTTGCAGCGCAACAAGAGAATAGAGTAACAAGAGTACATGTTCTACTCGGTATTTCAGTCACATTTAGAAAGAAATGAAACACATAATCAACATTTGCACATCTAACAAACAAGCCGGAGCTCAATAATTATTAGGAAATGGTCTACAACGATGCAAGAAAAAGACCATGATAACATTGGGGATCCAGCATAAGACGAATATAAAAACACAGCTAAAAAGGTAAAATTGAAAAATAAGACCGACATCGAGCTTCTGCTGTTCGAGATGCGCGGCGAGGAGCTCTTCCTGAGTCTGGGCAGTCATGGTTGAGGAAGAAGGAGAGGAAAACAAGAGAGAGTGTGGCCAATGGCGATAAGCAAAACCCTAGAAACCCAGAAATTAGCGATAGGGGACACAAATGGCATTTATAAACCCGAGATGAATGGGCCGTGTAATGGGCCTTTATGTATTATTTTTTATTAATATAATTATTTTGAATGCTACGTGGCATTTTAACATTTGATGGTTACACATTTTAGGGACCGAGAGAGCTGGTTAGCAATACAGAAATTGTCTCACTGGTGTTTAGATCTCGCTCCGCTATGGAACCTCTTACTCGAAAAAACCCTAGGCGATGGCTAAAGCCAATGAACTATGATGGTTATCGGTACCTCCTTCCTGTCTCATTTCCCCCTGTAGCATACGCTGGTTTCCTCTCTCCACAATCTGGTATCTCTCTCTCTCTCTCTCTCTCTACGTGAAACCGCCATTTTAGGCTAAACTCCAATTCGGGATGGGCATTGGTAAAATTGGAGAAAAAAGTGAATGAAAATTTTGAGAAGTTCAATTCAACTCTGTATTTCTTTCACATTTTTTTGGGATTTCAACTCAAATGATATTTTCGATAATTATAGAAATATTTATCAAATTAAACCAATGTAGTTGAAAGTCTTCAGCTTGGCTTTACTACAAGATAACCTCAAACATCTTAACTTCAGCCCTGAACCCGAAATCCACTCCAAAATCATAGTTTTTTTTATGATATTTGCAAATTCTTCGAAAAGAATGAACAGAATAGAGGAAGAAGTTTTCTGGGGAAACAACATTCTAGTTTCCTTGAAGTATTCGTTGATTGGAAGTGGCTGTGGTTCTGAAAATTGGTTCATCTCGTCTCAACCTTGCATCTCTCTTCCCTCAACAAATTATCATTTCACAACGCATTTCCAACACTCACGAATTAGACAATCGCATGATTTTTAAGTGATTGAAATGGAGATATATGGGCCTTTATGATGAAATGTTCTCTTTTGATGTCAACGCTCTTTTAACTGCATTTTGGTCATATTTTTCATTTCAAATTGGTTGGTTAGCGCCCCCTGATGCAAGGCTGCTATCTTTCAAAATGGAAACTGGGGACATGGTTTTGTTCTATGATTATGAATTTGCAGCCATAATTTGTGACCTCAAAATCAGACAACTTGATGCATGAGTTGAGAGATGTACAGCAATCCGACCATGCAAATGGGGAAAGAAAGGATGAATAAAAACCCTGTCTTTTTCTATACCTCTCTACAAGCAAGCATATCTACTGCTCTGAACAGGATTTCAAGGTGCACCCCGCTAACATGATGAGAAATTCTTCAAGACATGTTAGCAACCTGGTACTGGATCTGAATGGTCATCGGAAATGTTCCATCGGTTTGGAGAAGGTTTACAGTGCGGCCATCGTTGTGGATAAAAACAGCAGTCTTTGGCTCCAGAGAAGCGCAAGAGGAACCGGGAGAAAGGAGATGTAATGCCTTTCAGAGTGGGCAGTAGAGGCGATGAGAAAGGAAAGAAAGATGGATGATCTGACGCCGCCGGAGAAAAGTGCAGAGTTTACACAGACAGCGGCGATGTAGCTTTTGATCGGAAGGTACCGGAAATCAAGATTTTTTTTTTGTTATGGAAGACGATGACGAAAATCAATTAAAACTAGTTATGGGCTTAATTAATAGTTAATTTGGCAAACACCAACTACCCTCTAATTTCCCATCATCTCCTCTTCTTCGGATTCAGATCGCCCCTCTTCTTTTTCTTTTGTTGGTACGCAGGCCCTCAGTTTGTCCGTCTTCTCGCCGTTTCTGCATTGCATTATTCTGATCTTCTCTGCCCACTTTCTTTCCTTTGAATTTCTATGACGTTTCTTTTTTAATTTTTTTTTTAATATTTGTTCTCTCGCGTCATGTTGTTGTTGTAGCAGTAGTACTGCATGCAAGCCTATTTCCGTCGTTTTTTAATCAGTTTTTAAAGTTATTCTAATTTTTTGTTACTCCACTGGTTTATTGGACTTCTTGAATTTTCAGTGATTGGAAATAACTTTGAAGCCCCTATTTTATGCTTTAATTCGTTTCAGCTTGGAAATTTTTTGCAATACTCTATTCATTCATACGAAATTACAATCTTTTATAGACACTTACATTAAATAAAAGATTATTGTGCATGACGGGTTGCAATTTTGTAACATCTGCAGGCTTTCTTTGAATAAAGAAGCCTCAGAGGCCTCCTGATTTTGCACCAGCAGAATCGGGTGTTTCTGGTTGTACTGTTTTAAGTTCTGGATATGAAACCAAGAGTTTGAACTGGAACCTTGGAATGGGGATTCAAACAATGGGGTCCCAAGGGGAGGGTGATAGCAGTGGAAAACAATTGCAAGTCCAGATGTCGACCCAACAAAACTCAATGTACAGTCTGACTCTGGATGAGGTTCAAAATGAGTTAGGAGACTTGTCAAAACCAGTGAGCGGCATGAACCTCGATGAACTTCTAAGAAATGTGTGGACTGTTGACCCCAATCAACCAGTCGGTATGGATGTTGAGGCTATGCCATTGGACGGTCAAACAGGCGTACACCATCAGGGAAATGTTTCAGTGACAGGTGCCCTGAGCAAGAAGACAGTTGACGAGGCTTGGAGAGACATAGAGCAAAGCAAAAGTAACGAGGAAAGAAAATCTCGAGAAAGACAACCTACCTTGGGTGAGATGACTTTGGAAGAATTTTTGGTCGAAGCAGGAGTTGTGGCTGAAGCCACACATGATAAAAAGGTTCCTGGTTCAATCAAGGAGGTCGATCCCAACGCAGGCCCTCAATTTTCCCAGCAAGGTCAGCAGATGCAGTACCCGCAACCGCACTATCAGCAGCAGCAAGGAATGACGGGAGTTGATATGCCCGGCATTTTTAATCCGTCAGCTATACATGCAGGATCTGGTTCTGTAATGGGTATTCCCCTTTCAGATAACCAGATGGGATTGCCTTCTCCGATGATGGGTGCATCATCCAATACTAGGTTCAGTAGAAAAAGGGGGCCATTGGAGGATATGGAGAGTAGTGCCGAGCGTAGGCAAAAGATGATAATAAAGAATAGGGAGTCTGCTGCGCGTTCTCGAGCCAGGAAGCAGGTTAGTGAATTGGTTTAAATAGAAGGATGGTCCTTTTTTTTTTAAACCTGTACCTTTGGTTGAATCCGGTAGCTGTTTGAAGCAGGCGTACACCGATGAACTGGAGAATAAAGTTTCTCGCCTTGAGGACGAAAACGAAAGGCTGAGGAAGAGAAAGGTTTGTGTTTCTGTCCTATATTCATGACCTTTTTGGGTGAATTAGGGAGATAGCTTCCTTGGTGAGTAATTTGTATTGATTGATGGTGTTTTATTTATGGAGTTATGGTGGATGATGAAATGTTAAGGGGGTGTTGGGGTAAGTGCAGGAGGTAGAAGAGATGTTGGCGAGTGTGGTGGGCGAGGGACCCAGGCATCAGCTTCGAAGAACATCCTCTGCGCCACTGTAGATCCAGAAAGCCAGGTTCATTGAGAATTGAATGGATCCATCCCGATGCCCCCACTGTCTCTCTCCTTCTTCTTCTTCTTCTTCTTCTGATTCTTCTTATTCTTCTGATGCGGATAGCAAATGTAGCTTTGATCATCACGGTGACCATGATTGATGGTTTATATGAGTTTTTCTTTCCCGTTTTTTATTCTTTCATTTGAACCCACTGCCCTGCTTCTACACTTGCGAGTGTTCTCTGTAGGGGTTGACACGGTTCGGGCTGAGCTCAGCCGGTTTTTGGTTGAATCGGTTTGTCTTGGTCCAATTTTGTATTTTAGAAAAATTTAAAATGTATTTTTTATTATATTTTAGGTTGAGTTTTGAATAATTAGATTAAATTTAAAATTGATTTTTGATTTTATGTATGGGTTTATATAATTTTAGGTTCATTTTTTTACCTATGGTCTATTTTCAGTTTTACGATTTTTGAAAATTGAGTCGAAAAACTGATTCAATACTAACGATTCTGGATCGGATTATTTTCTTCAACCAGCTCTTCCAACTTAATTTCTGCGCATGGGAACGGAACATATGGAGGAAGGGTAATTCTGTAAATGAAGACCAAGTTCATGGTTTTTTTGTATTCATTTTATTTAACTTAAAACAAATCTCTCCTCACGACACGTCGCCTTGGTTTGGCGTCTCCCCCACGCCCCAGCACGATTCCTGAATCGGAACTCCTTCAAATCCTCCTCTCTTCCTCCGACTTTCCTCTTTATTTCCTCCCATTTACGAGTGCCCAGCCATGTCGGCTTCCACCGTGTCTTTGACGGCGAACACGGCGCCTCGTCGGAGGCCTGTTGTTGCTTCGGAGAGGAAGAACAATTTCGATGTGGTGCCCGGTGCAGGCGCTGCTCCTCTGGCCAACGGCGTCCTTACTGGAGGCGATGCTAAGGCCAGTGGTGGTAATGCCAAGGATCTGATCAATCACTCCGTTCTGGCCGACGTAGTTCTCGAGCGCTCTTCCAGGGATTTGCTTCAGGTCAAGAAAACTGCCGCCAATCCTACCGTATCCCCTCGCCGTACTCGCAAAGTTTCGACGAAGCCTGAGAAGCCTCGCTGGATGACCATCGCTAGCGTCTTTGTGAAAAACTTTATTCTTTTGATCGTTATTTTGGGTTTGATTCAGATGATTTGGAGGTTAGCTTTGAAGTCTGGGAATGACTCCCTGGGGTCGCAGTTTGGGTTGTCTGAATTCGAGGGTCGAATTGCTGAAGTGGAATCTTTCCTGAAGAAGACCACGAAGATGATTCAGCTACAGGTCGATGTCGTGGATCGCAAGATCGAGAATGAGATTGGAGGGCTGAGAAAGGAAGTTAACAAGATAATTGAAGATAGAGAAGCTGCTTGGGTAAGTGATTTGAAGCGGTTGGAGACCAAGGGCGAAGCTTTGGAGAGGTCATTGGGCGAGTTGAATGCGGCGGATTGGTTATCAAGGCAAGAGCTTGAAAGGCTTTACGAAGGCTTGATAAAGGGGGAAAACGGCGAATTTATTGCCGGGACAGCCAGTTTGGATGATGTGAGAGCTTTTGCCAAAGAGATGGTGGAGAAGGAGATCGAGAAGCACGCGGCTGATGGACTTGGGAGGGTGGATTATGCAAGTGCTTCTGGTGGAGCTATGGTGGTGAAGCATTCTGAAGCCTATCCAGGGGGAAGTGGGGGATTGTTTCAAAAGAGATATGAGATCCATAAAGATGCTGAGAAGATGTTAAGACCGAGCTTTGGGGAGCCCGGGCAGTGTTTTCCCTTGAAAGGCAGCATAGGATTTGTTCAGATTAAGCTGCGGACGGCAATTATTCCCGAGGCTATTACTTTGGAGCACGTGGCCAAGGTAATTATCAAATGGCTATAAGCTTCGTAAAGTATACATTTTCTGCCTTTAAATCTGTTTCTGATGTTGTTCTTGTCCAAACAAGTGTCTTGTTTTAATACCACAATTACTTTAGTTTATAGCTGGAGCTGGAAAGACACTATAGGAACTACTTGCTCTAATAATGTTTGATGTTTTGGAGGTTCATTAACCCTCATCAATTTGTTCGAATTTTGTTTTAGCAAATAATAGTTGTTAGTTTTTATAAAATAGAAGTCATCTAGATATAATCTTAGTTACCACCATAAGTTATGGCAACATGAGCTGGTGTTTCTAGAACCTATCCTCCTATGTTTGGTCTCAACCTTGTAGGGGCTTCATCAATCTTTGTTTGATGTGGTATGAACTACATATGTTTTGTTTCTATGGTGGCTTTCCCGTGAGGTGGCCATCTGTTATTATGAGAAAAACAATGTTTGTGGACAACTTCTGGCTTTTATTCCAATAGATGCGTCTCTTAATGTAGTTTTTTAGCTCATATGGAGTTTGGGACGAGTCTAGTGGCATCTGGTTGAATGGCTATCGTGATCTTGACTAGAGTCATATTTTTTTATATTGCCATAGTTTTTGAGAAACAATGTTATCCACTCTTTATTACCGATTTATTGTCATTTGGTTTCTACAATTTTTTACAGTTGGTGTGAAGATTGGTTGGCTTTGATTCAGTAGCTATGCTGGTATAATTTCTTCTGAGTTATTTTTAATAAATGGATTGTAATTGTTGATTAATTTGGCAGAGCGTTGCATACAATAGATCAAGCGCTCCAAAGGACTGCAGGGTGTCTGGATGGCTTCAAGGGGATGGCGGCTTCAGATCAGAAGTGAATGCTGAGAAAATGTTGCTGGTTGGAGAGTTTACTTACGACCTCGAGAAGAGCAATGCTCAGACCTTTGACGTCGATGAAACAGCCAAGTCGAGTGTGATAGACATGGTCAGATTTGATTTCTCGTCCAACCACGGAAGCCCATTGCATACATGCATCTATCGGTTGAGGGTCCATGGCCGGGAACCCGAGTCTGTTTTGACGACGGCAATTGAATCTTGATTATGTAGCGTGTGCAGTGTAATAGTTTTGAATCTTTTGATTGTTTATTTGGGACTTTTAGCACCAATCTCTCTTTTCCTTGGACTTTTGATAATGTTCATAGCAGAAGAAGGAATATGGATTTGAGTTGTCTTTTTATAATTTGGCATGGCTCGATCCAAGCGTAAAAGATAAGATTTTGAGATAATGTTCGAGGTGTGTTTGCTTGTTTGTGTACAGGGTCGAGGCGTAGAGGAGGGAGAAGTTATGGAGAAGTGGAGCCAAGAACACGACCCATTCCTGTTGCTGTTTTTAAGGAACCTTTCTGTCGGAGGCTTCGGGGCTTGACCAAAATTATTAGGGATGTACTTCCACTCCCCATTACTTGTATTTTTGTTGAGTTTCTTGCTTTTTTTATTCTGGGGACTGACTTTTCTCTCTCTCTCTTTCGTCAACGATGCATATGAACTGCCAAAAACCATCATTATTTATGTAACTTCTTTCCTGACAGTGACATGGTACTTCGTGCAGGCCCACACGTGGGGGGTCAACTTTCCGATGGGAGCTCACTTCTTTCTGCCTGCTGCTTGCGCGAAGCCCGAAACGCTCAAGACCCAGGCCTTGGCCTTCCCCCGTCGTTGAAGCTCCAACAAGGTACACCACTGACGAATCGTGTCTCGAGTTCTGAGGAGACAACGTCCCTTTTTGACCGTTTCGTTTCAGTTTCCCGGAAATGCTTTCTTATTTTCCCCAGAAATTTGACAGACCAGATGCTCGTCCCACGTAAATTTTGTTATCTTTTTCATATTTCTATTCCTCGCTGACCCTTTTCCGAGATTCCGATGTGTTCTCTTTGGTTCTCGGGAGAGCAAGCTTCTTTTTTTTCTTAGACCATTCCCTTGCATATCAGACAGGTTGCTACTCTTCCCTTTTTGAGGTCCGTTTCTTCCCACTTTTCCATGATTCTCCCCGCAAATGTAGTGGTTTGAAACGCTTCCTTTGTTATAGATACCACTCCTCGGGATATTTGACTTTCTTCAGAATCATAGGCTGGCGTCCCTCTGTTTCTCTGGTTTTCAACTTTGCTTCTTCGTTCAAGATAATTCAATCCCCGTTCCCCGGTCGATCTCCCCCTTTTTTTTCTGCCTTTTCCCTTTCGCTCTTTTCCTGATCTCATTCCGTTTCATTGTTCGATTGCCCACTTACACTCTAAAAAGTATTCCGCTTCAATCTTTCGGTGCAAAAACTGACGTCTTGATCCATCCGAAGGAAGGTTTGTTATTTTTGAGTCGGAGAAACGGATGAGAATATTGTAGTTTCAACCATGACTCTAAGAACCCAAGATCGGAGAAAGAAGGTAACTTATCATTCTGTGGTTGCTTTCTCAAAATGTTAACTAGTCATGAAGAAGGATGGTGTATTTGATATTTACTTTGCTGTCATCTGCAGTCTTTCATTCAGAAAATTTTTGCTTTTTCTGAAAGAAATGACGACAAAACGAGCGGAGGTTTCCTTGATTCTTCTGGTGAGCTAAACACTGCTTCATTGTCAGAAATCCTTGCTATTTTCACATTTTTTTGGGTAATATTATTGAGGATTTTGTTAGTAAATACAACATGGAGGAAATGGTAGAATTTGGTATATAATGGAGAATATATTCACGTCTCAACTTTTAACCTAGTTTTTGAAAAAAAAGCCAACACCTTTTATTTTCTGCACGATCTTTCCCTTAGCCTTAAGAGCCCCATGAAGAAAGATAACGTCTTTCTCCAAATTATCAAACTGAAAAATGCTGATTCAAGCTCAAGTACCTACCCGTCTTTCTCTTAGCCATGTTCATGTATACCAAAGCGTATATTTCCATGCTCTTACTCGTTACTCTCCTTCTACATGTTTTCTAAAGAATCTCAATCTTCTGTCCTGCTTTTTATTGAGGATTAATTTTTGTTCTCTCCACATGCTATTACCTACTAATTGGTTCTTTTGTCGACATAGATTTTCAGTCTGATTCGAGAGCAGAAACATCATTTTTGAATTTGTCAGAACCTCAAGTGCCTCCGGGTCAGCGTGTTCAGCCTCTGAGGTACCTTCAACGTGATTTCTCTCGCTCATTTTATTCTTTTTATGCTGTTTTTAGGACTCATTTTATTCTTTTTATGCTGTTTTTAGGACTCATTTTTAGATTATCTCTTCATTTCTCTCTCTATTGTAACACTGATCTCTGGAGTTTGTATTGAACCACTCTTTCTATTCTGTTATGCTGTAGTGTGTTTGTAGCAACATGGAATGTAGGGGGAAAGTCTCCTCGAATTGGCATCAATCTTGACAACTTCCTTCAGCTTGATCATTCTTCAGATATGTATGTTTTGGGGTATGTTACTCTACCCTTTTCTATCTCTCTTATTTTTCCTTAAGATTATTTCTTAAAAAGTTCTTTAATGTATTTCTTAAAAAGTTCTTTAATCCATCTCTGGAGTTCTTTGTCGACTTGCATTAATAGTAATTGCATCAAACTCGTTTATATGTATATATTTCAATCACAATTCAGCTGATGTTGACTGAAATCGTTTATTTATTTTTGTTTAGCTTTCAGGAAATTGTGCCTTTAAATGCCGGGAATGTACTCGTTCTTGAAGACAACGAGCCGGCTTCTAGGTGGTTAGCTTCGATAAATCAATCACTTAACAAAGAAGTTAACGTGAACTCAAGAAGCCCAAGGCTTGGAGGTTCACTTTTCTTTCCAAAGCCTTCTCTTAAGAGCATAAGCAAAACCTTTCGAACAGAAAGTTTGAGGCGATTGAAGAGTTGTAATTGCACTCCTTATGAACTCGAGCGGAAGCGCAGCAAAGATCTCTGGTTCCGATGTCAGACGCCTCCCCCCGAAGACAATCTTTCTTCAGAAGAAGATGATGACGAATCAATGGCTTTTGATGTATCTGAAATTTCGATTCAGCAGAATGCAAACCAGATGAAGTACAGTCTTGTGGCCTGTAAGCAAATGGTTGGGATTTTCGTTACTATCTGGATGAAGAAAGAGCTAATCCCTCACATTAGTCATTTGAGGATCTCTTGTGTCAGCCGTGGAATCATGGGATGCCTAGGAAATAAGGTACATATCAAATTTCCTTATGAAAAGAGTAAACTTGGAAGATCATCAAAATTGCAGCTTTCAGCTGAGTTTGCCTGACAAAGAAAATGATCATAATGCAGGGGTGTATTTCTGTAAGCATGTTGTTTCACCAGACTAGCCTTTGCTTTATCTGCAGCCACCTGGCTTCTGGGGAGAAGGAAGGAGATGAGCTTAGGAGAAACTCGGACGTCATAGAGATTCTCAAAAACACTCAGTTTCCAAAAATCCGCAGAACAGCTTGTAGTAGGATGCCTGAAAAAATCATCGAACACGAGTAAGCTGCTTTTTGATAAATTCTTTGAAGATTAAGTTCAACTAGAAGTTTAAATTTGTTCTACTAACTTAGTTCGATTGCAAACATGACTCTAGTCGGGTCATATGGCTAGGGGATTTGAATTATCGGATTGCATTGAGCTTCCCTGAAACGCGAAGACTAATGGAGGAAAACCACTGGGAAGAGCTTCTTAACAAAGATCAGGTATGTACAATGATTCCCAGGACCAAAATAGTGGTTGTAAATTGTGATAGATTATCTGGCTGTGCAGCTAAGAATGGAGATGGAGGCAGGGAGAGTTTTTGCAGGATGGAAAGAAGGAAATATTTACTTTGCACCGACATATAAGTACTACTACAACTCGGATGCATACGCTGCCGATGTGAAAAAGTCGAAGAAATATCGACGAACTCCAGCTTGGTACGTAGAAAACATAAATATATGTTAGATTTTGTTAGATTTGGACGTATTTGGTCTCAAATTTTTCGTGGTGAATTGCAGGTGCGATAGAATCCTATGGCATGGAAACGGCATACGCCAAATCTCGTACGAACGCGGGGAATCTCGATTCTCGGATCATCGGCCTGTGTGTGGCATGTTTTTGGTGGATGTTGTGGTTCCCGACAACGACTTGCAAACGGGATTGTCGAGAAATAATACGAAAATAGCGATAGAAGAACTCTTGCCACAAAACACTCATTATTTTCATTGAAAAATGTCTCATTTCTTCATGCCCGTACTCTCCCTCTCCCTCTCCCTCTCCCCAAGCCATGAAGATAGATAGCGATGCATGCATGCAGTGGCTGTGGCATGTGCAAGTGGAAAAACACGCGTTGAGGACCCTCGCCACCTTTCCAAACGTAAGACCTGCGGCTAAACCATGGTTAACTCGCTATGGTTCCTCTGTTGTTTGTCGTTCTCCTGAGCCACCATGTATACTCTCCCCTTTCTTACTCTGTTCTAGATCTTCGGCCGGACCTTCAATGGCATACACGACCAGTAAGTTGGCCTTTTCCTCAACCTTCGTCCGATGAAATTGGGCCCGATTCCTGTTTCTCCCAGCTTCGAGCTTCGTGACGTCGAAGAATCTGAAACCCTTTCGCCCGTGTTTGCTTTCTCAGCGTCCACAAAAAACTTTCTGAGTTGAATTGTTGTATTAACTGATACACGGGTCTTCTTTATGATCATGGGAAACCCAAGTTTTGTTGTTGTGACTTTTTTAAGCTTTTAATGGCGGCTGCCTTGTGTTGCCGTCCTTTTGTCGGCTCTACTTTCACGCTATTCCGCAATTAAAATCAAGTTCAGAACTTCAGATACCATAACTGCCGGCGTTGCTTGTGAATGTAATTTCTTCATTTATTGGGCGGTTTTCTTGCTCTGTTTGTTTCATCGACTGGTCGTATGAGCTTCTGCGCTTTGCATTTGTGAATGAATTTGAAGATCTACTCGTTCGTTGCATCTGGTTTTTTGTTCTGGTGATTTTATTGCGAACTGAAGAATTCTCAGCTCATTTTACCTGCTAACCAGGGACAAATTGAGTGAAGATTGAGAGACATACTTGGGACTGGAGTCTGAATCGGGACGGATTTGTCGATTTATAGTCGACCGTGTTTATGCATTCTGCATGAGCTCTTTCGGAATATTCGATATTCGAGGAAACTGAATTTGGGGATGATTACAGCGATGAAGAGATGGAGATCGAGTAGCTGGAGAGAAGAATATGGAGAGATCGAATCCTACTGAAGCGACTCAAAGAACAAAGCAAGGAAACGCAAGGGCTGCGAAATTCGAAGAAGAACCAATCGCAGAGCAAGCCCGGAGGAAGAAGATGTCGAGAGCGCAAGACGGGAAATTGAAATACAAAAGTGATGGAAGCGTGCAAAGCTCAAGGATTCGTGTATGGAATGATTCCCGACAAGGGAAAGCCGGTGACCGGAGCTTCCGATAATCTCCGAGCTGGGTGGCAGGAAAAAGTTCGATTCCATCGTAACAGCCCGGCAGCCATTTCTAAGTATCAGACAAATATGATGCCGGATCGGAAGATGTTTAGGTTGGCATATAAACTGCCTGTCCGGCAATTATGTCTCGGTTTTCTCGATATCACTTCGCGAAACAATCACCAGCTCAACTGCCCGTTTCGGAGTAATGCGTCGAATTTTCAGACGAACAGTGTTAGATCCTTGCCAGTTTCTCTACCGCTGCATTCAGGTCTCGACCTGCCGGAGGATGGACAGAAGATAATCGCTGGCTTGATGACGGCCTACGATTGTGACGTTCAACTAATCAAAAACTCAAATTTGGGGAATCTCGAGGAAATGGATAAGCTGATAGAGGAGCCAGAATTTGGTTTGCAGGCCGAAAGCGAGTTGTATAGTTGATCTCAAGAAACAGAAATCCCAGACGATGTGAGCCGGGCATTTGAGAGCAATCTAAACAATGATATTGTCGATTTTGGGTTTTATTTTTATGATGTTTCGATGGACAAACTTTTAAGATAAACAACGAAGAACATTAGATATCTCGAGTGTAGTTGGTTCCTCATGGGCAGCTCGTCTCAAACCTTATCGCTTTTCATGATTCAATCGCTATCGTCTTTTGTCGAGCATGTTCGACGGGAAGAACAAGAAATTTATGATCGCGGGTAGCGCCGAATTTCGTAAAAATGCAGAGAGAGAGATTTAAGATTGACGAAGAGAAGAGAGGAGAGCATCCTGGAGAGAGCTGTCTCTTTGCATTGCTGCTTTGAACTCTTCAAACGTGACCTTCCCATCGCTGTTGGCATCCATGACGTCAAATATTTCATCCAACTTTCCGGGTTCTGTGATGTCCACCGGAAGGCAATTCTCCGGCAAGGCCTGCACGCACAATTTACCATTATGTCTCCTCGAATTAAACATCGAACTAGAGGCACTGTAAGATCGGAGATTACGCTGAGCATGGATGCCACTTCTTCCTTGGTTATGCACCCCGATCGATCTTCATCGTACATCTAGCAGACAAAAACACAAAGGCAGGATCAATCTCGAATGTTTTTGCCTCTAAGGCGAGATTTTATGAGGAGAAACCTGAAAGCAAAGGCGAAGAGCATCCTCGCCCCGCGAGTTCCTGAGGCTCGAGAAGCCGCAGAGTATTTCTCGCATGTCGACCGTTCCGTCACGATTATTGTCGAATAAGTCAAATATTCGATTGACAAGAGGGATGAGTGAGCCCATGTTCATTGCTTGCAGAACTTGCTCAAATTCAGAGAGTGTGGCATTGTCACCGTTGGAGCATCTGCAAAAGATACATTGCAAAATCCCCATTAATTTCATCTAGTCATAAAACTAAGACTGCTTTCTCGGCAAAGAGAGCTCACATTTTCTTAAAATGAAGTCGTAGATTCTCGATCTCGTCCGGAGAGAGATCCCGGGATCCGAGAAGAGATTTTAGCTTCTTGGTTCTCAGAAAAACAGTGCTGCTCCAAACACTGGCGAACGCAGCAGCGCGGAGCTTGCGTCGGGCGTTGAAACTCTGGAGCCGGGAGACAACCTCGGTGTCGATGGGGTCCTGCTTGGCTGCATTTCCCATCACCCATGGATGAAGAAGAAGCTGTGTTACAGTGAGACAGTGTTTGAGCCATTTTCTCAAACATTCATTAGAGTTTAGAGCGAGAGAGTGAGGTTAGAGAGAGAAATAGACCTCTTGGGCAGTTGGTCTTCTGTGAGGATCAACGGTGAGGAGGCTGGAGATCAACTCCTTGGCCGAAGAAGAAATGTTCTTCCATGTCTTTTCGTAGAAACTGAAGTCCCCCTGAAATCATTGTTATCGCTCAAAAACAGAGAGTCGTCTTCCTAACATCGGCATCTACGAATAGAATATTCACTTATTATGAGAATAGTTCAGCCAAACATGCCTGAAAATATACAATTACTGAGACAAATTGACTTACAGCCATTATCAATTGCTGTTTCTGCTTGTTGGACTGCGCAACAAATGGTGGGTACCTGCAAAAACTCCTCATCGTTAAGCTAAACTACAGTAATCATGGAGGTAGATGAAGAAGAAGAAAAAGAAGAAGAAGAAGATTGGGCAAAAATCATGGCTACCCGGACAGAAGAATGTAGAGAATGACGCCCAGAGACCACATGTCAGACTTGGAGGAGATTGGGGACTGAGAGAGAGCTTCTGGGGAGACATAATCGATGGACCCAAACAATCCGATTATCGGGTTACTAAATTCCTCGACGCTGCTCAATCCAAAGTCCATGATCTTCAATGGCGAGTCCACCCTTTTGTTCAGAAACAAGCAGTTCTCCGGCTTCAAGTCTCTGTGAACTATGTCGTTTTCATGGATCGCCTTCAATCCATTTGCGATTTGTCTCACCACCATTGCAGCCTCCGTCTCTCCGTATCTGAAACCAAGAAAAAAATGAAATAGGTTTTGATCTGATTAGTCTTAGATGGGGGATAGTATCATAGTACCTGTCCTGGGCTACGATTCTGTCGAAAAGCTCGCCGCCGGAGCAAAGCTGAAGAACCAGATGAACTCCGTTTGAATCCTCGTACACGTCGTAGAGGTCGATGACATTTTCATGGGGGGAGACTTTGTCCACGATCTTCCGCATCGCCACGATCTCATTCGCCACCAACGCGTCGCAGACCGCCGCCTGCTTCCGAGAGCTCTGCGGCTGGCTCCACGCCCCCATTCTTCTCAGAGTCTTGATGGCCACCTCCGTTCTCTCACTGCTCGATTTCTTGGTTCCTTTTCTAACCACTGAAAACCCTCCTCTCCCTAGCACCTCAGAAATTTCGTACTCGTCTGTCAGTTTTCTGGGGTCCCCTCCCATGGCGAAAACGCAGAGAGAAACTGGAGGGTTGAGGGAGAGGAATAGAAGGAAGCAGAAAGAGACAGATGGGGAGGGTTCAATGTCACAGAGAAGTTTAGAGAGAGATCGACATTTGGTTTACTTGGGGTGGATGGTGGAGCAGCGATTGAGAATATTTTTTATGGGATTAAAAAAAGGACAAGAATTGGTTGCAGAGAATATAAAAAATGGAGGGGACTAGACTAAGACCCGCAGTTTAGAAGCTCTTCTTCTTCCATGGCTATGGCGACACCAGCTCTAGGTTCCTCGCCATTGTCAACTGCTACAGAAGTAACATTCGCCTGAAACACAGCTTCTTCCAGAGTTCAGGCGGTTGATGCCATGGCAGTGATCAGATTTCGTCTTCAAATTCTCACATCTTTTATGGTTTTGAAAACGAGAGATTTTAAAAGAGTAAAGAGTCCTTGTCATTAGGTGGTGACCTTTTTCTAAATTATGGTTTGGAAACTGTGTCGTCGGCTTGATGAAGATGCGCCATGGCCATGGGTGGAGCATCACCCTCAACCTCCGGCTTTGTCTGGATCTCAGCCATGCGGTTGCCAATTTGAACAGATGTGGCGAAGTTCATCCACAGAGGGCACTGTCGTCAGCAAACAAAGTAGTTAAACCAGAAGTGGGGGTTGGTCAGCATTATTACACGGATAACTATTTCTTCATTCAGCAGCCTATAATATCAATCTTGTAAAAAGGGGGAGGATGAGCTCGAAATTGATATTGATTCGGTACCCAGAAGTGGAATCCTATGATT
The DNA here is from genome assembly GCA_003255005.1 of Begonia fuchsioides. Classification (NCBI taxonomy): domain Eukaryota; kingdom Viridiplantae; phylum Streptophyta; class Magnoliopsida; order Cucurbitales; family Begoniaceae; genus Begonia; species Begonia fuchsioides. The sequence goes on along the minus strand of QAOC01007354.1, from coordinate 52,749 downwards.
TGTTCATTTGGGTGTCTGAAAATGGCATCAAGATTGAATTTTTAAACCGTAGAGTAGGTGGGGAGCTCTCTCTCCGCCATCAATTTAGCATCGAGTGAAGATTAGACAGCAATCAGGTCTTTTCTTTTCAGTAGTTATTTCTGTTACCGCCGTGTGTTGGTATTTTCGAGCAGGAAAGGTAATAAAAATGGAGTCTTTTCGTTCAACTTCAGCCCATGGCCAGGCATTAAAATATGATAATCCATGGAGAAACGCAGGTTCTAGAGAAGGGACGAAATCGTAGACGGCCCCCTTCTTCGTCTTCTAGGCCTGCATTGAATTTGGAATCCAGGACGTCTGACTCACGAATTTCGTGAATTGTTTATGGCTTTTGTTGAATGGGTCGTGGATGACTCGTATTGCTGTCGCCACTCGATACGACTCTTCCCCTCTATGTTTTCTTGCTATGGCCGCCCTCTCTCTCTAGAATGGGTTTGACTTCTCGCTATTGTACGCCACTCTCTCCTCCATCTCCTACACGTTTCCTCTACGCCCATTGCCCCATAAGAGCTTCGCCGATCCAGTTCCCGACCCGGGGGTTCTTCCCTTTTGTTCTTTCCTTCTCTATCTCTTGACACAGCTTCGGAGGGCGACCCGGTCCCTTTTATCTTCGATTTGTTGTTTGCCCACTGCTGTCCTGGTCGAGATTTACTTTCTCAGACTCTTCTTCTTCTTCCGTTTCTATTGATTTTGTTACCGGGTTGTTTTTATGCAATCGTTGGGAGTTGATCTGCGCCGTGAAAGGGATTTCTGAGTCCTCAGATTTTCATGACCTCGAAACGGCCCCTTTCGATTCCGTCTCCAAGAATTCCGAGCACCGTAGACCCTTCTCCCCTTCCTACCTATCACGATTTACTGAAACCCAATTCTGGAAACTCCGGTTCCTTTTCCGGCATGGATTTTAGGAATCCCGGCGACGGCTTTTCAAATGTTGAGTTAACTTATCAGTCTTCCTCCCTTAAAAGCGTCTCGTCGCAACAGTCAAGGACGTCCGGCGGAAATTCAATACGGGAAGTGAGTTTCGGCGAGTTGGGATCGAAGCCTGTGCGTTTCGGATCGAGGCGGGCTGAATCTGAAGCTCATAGCATCTCCCAGAAGGAGATCAACGATGAAGATGCTAGACTGGTTTACATAAACGATCCTGGAAAAACAAACGAAAGTTTTAACGTAGCAAGCAATTCGATTCGCACTGCCAAGTATTCAATCATAACTTTCTTGCCCAGAAATCTTTTCGAACAGTTTCATAGAATTGCCTACATATATTTTCTCGTCATTGCGGTGCTTAATCAGCTCCCTCAGCTCGCCGTTTTTGGCCGGGGAGTCTCGATTCTCCCTCTGGCCTTTGTTCTTCTAGTTACTGCAGTCAAGGATGGTTTTGAGGATTGGAGGAGACACAAATCTGATCGAATAGAGAATAATCGATTAGCTTCTGTTTTGATTAATGATCAGTTTCAACCCAAGAAATGGAGGGATATTCGAGTTGGTGACATCATCAAACTATACACAAACGAAACGATTCCGTGCGACATGGTTTTGCTCTCTACTAGTGACCCTACCGGGATCTCATACGTGCAGACCATCAATTTGGACGGAGAATCGAATTTAAAGACGCGATATGCAAAGCAGGAGACTTTGTCGATGATTCCTGAGGAGAAGATTAGTGGGTTGATAAAATGTGAAAATCCAAACAGGAACATCTATGGATTTCAGGCTAATATGGAAATTGATGGAAAGAGACTTTCCCTCGGACCTTCAAACATCATTCTTCGAGGATGTGAAATCAAGAACACAAGTTGGGTACTTGGCGTTGCTGTCTATTGCGGCCGTGAGACCAAAGCCATGCTCAATAGCTCTGGTGCTCCTTCTAAGAGGAGTCGGCTCGAGACTCGTATGAACTTTGAAATCATCCTTCTCTCGCTTTTTCTCATCGTATTGTGTGTGGTTGTGTCTGTTTGTGCTGCGGTTTGGTTTGTGAGAAAGGGAGATGATTTGGACACTCTTCCATACTTTCGAAAGGAGGATTTTTCGGAGGGGACTCTGAAAAATTATAACTTCTATGGATGGGGATTAGAGACATTGTTCGTGTTCCTCATGTGCGTCATAGTTTTCCAGATTATGATTCCGATTTCATTGTACATTTCTATGGAGCTTGTTCGGGTTGGTCAGGCATATTTCATGATCAATGATTCAGAGATGTACGACGAAGATTCAAATTCAACATTTCAATGCCGAGCACTGAACATTAACGAAGATTTAGGACAGATTGGATATGTTTTTTCAGACAAAACCGGTACTCTAACTGAGAACAAGATGGAATTTCAAAGTGCAAGCATTTGGGGAGTAGATTACAGAGGCAGTTCCCTTGAATTCATCGACAATTTAGTTCGAGGTAGAGCCAGTCATTCCTTAAAACAATGAGTTATAGAGTTATTTTTTATTTTTTTCTTATTGGTTCTAAAATAAATTTTTGATCCAATAGTGGATGGAAAGGTCATACGACCAATGACGAGGGTGAAGGTTGATCCCGAGCTTTTACATTTGGTGAAAAGTGGGAAGAACACAAAGGAAAGAGAGCATATTCATGATTTCTTCCTTGCATTGGCTGCATGCAATACCATAGTTCCACTCATTAAAGAGACTTCTGATTCGTCCGTAAAGTCAATCGACTATCAAGGAGAGTCTCCCGATGAACAGGCCTTGGTTTGTGCTGCAGCCGCATATGGTTTTATGCTCATTGAACGAGCTTCCGGCCACATAGTAATTAATATCCAGGGGCAAAACATGAGGTAATTGGAGATTGTGTAAAAAGATGTGTTATTAACAAAGTTAGAAGGATCTTATTTGTTGGATTGGTAAAAAAGAGATTGATTTGTACTTTCGTATGTTGTCTGCAGGTTCAATGTTTTGGGTTTGCATGAATTCGATAGTGACCGAAAGCGAATGTCGGTCATTTTGGGTTGCCCCGACGACACCTTTAAGGTTTTCGTAAAAGGCGCTGACTCATCAATGTTCAAAGTGATAGACAAATCTTCAAGCCGAGAAATAAGAAGTGCAACCGATGCCCATCTTCACTCATATTCGTCGCTCGGTTTGAGAACACTAGTTGTGGGAATGAAGGAACTGAGCATCACAGAATTCGAGCAATGGCAGGCTGCATTTGAAGAAGCTAGCACTGCTTTAATGGGCAGGGGTGGGTTGCTTCGCAAGGTGGCTAGCTCTATCGAGAAAAATATCACCCTGCTCGGAGCCTCTGGCGTCGAGGATAAGCTGCAAAAAGGCGTGCCCGAGGCCATAGAGTCACTAAGAACAGCTGGAATTAAAGTCTGGGTTCTGACCGGAGATAAGCAAGAAACAGCGATATCGATTGGCTACTCGTCGAAACTGCTAACGAGCAGAATGACTCAAATTATCATCAATAGCAATTCGAAAGAATCGTGTAGAAGGAGTTTAGATGATGCTATTGTTATGTCGAAGAAGCTATCCGCCATGCCAGATTTGAAAAACGAGACTGGTGAAATCATTGGAGCTTCTGCAACTTCATTGGCTTTGATCATCGATGGTACAAGCCTGGTTTATATTCTGGATAGTGAACTTGAGGAACAGGTTAGAGTTCAGTGCTTGTTATCCAAAGGGTGCCCTCTTGTTTTTATTCATTTATAGCTAACTAGCTTCAATTGTATTTTCCAGCTATTCCAATTGGCCAGTCATTGCACAGTAGTGCTATGCTGCCGAGTAGCTCCTCTGCAAAAAGCTGGCATAGTGGCACTTGTCAAGAAACGAACTTCTGACATGACACTCGCTATTGGTGATGGTAATTATCGTCTCTGCTCTTGGCTTTGGTTGATAACTTGTTCGGTTAATTCAATCAGACTCACAGTTGTATGATGACCGTCAACTGCAGGAGCTAATGATGTTTCGATGATCCAAATGGCTGATGTCGGGGTTGGCATCAGTGGGCAAGAAGGTCGACAAGCCGTAATGGCATCGGATTTTGCGATGGGGCAGTTTAGATTCTTGGTTCCTCTACTGCTGGTCCACGGCCATTGGAATTATCAAAGGATGGCCTACATGATTTTGTACAATTTTTACAGAAACGCAGTTTTTGTGCTGCTTTTGTTTTGGTGAGTATTACTTGCTCCTGATACTGATCTATAAACATAAGTTCCGATTGTGAGGAGCTGTAATTGTTGGCTCATTTTTTGCAGGTATGTATTATTTGCTAGTTTTTCCCTGACGACTGCGATTAACGAATGGAGCAGTATGCTATATTCTATTATCTACACTGCAATTCCTACAATTATTGTCGGAATTCTTGACAAGGACCTGAGCCGAACAACTCTTCTAAAGTACCCTCCACTCTACGGGGCCGGGCATAGACAAGAGAGCTACAACTCAAAGTTGTTCTGGTTAACTATGACTGACACAGTCTGGCAAAGCATTGCGATTTTCTTCATCCCCCTCTTTGCATACTGGGGTAGCACCATTGACGTGGCAAGCATTGGAGATCTCTGGACAATTGGCGTCGTTATAGTGGTCAACTTACACTTGGCAATGGATGTTGTTAGATGGAATTGGATTACTCATGCTGCGATTTGGGGATCTATTGTAGCCACTTTTGTGTGCATTATGATCATCGATGCCATTCCTTCGCTTTTCGGATACTGGTACGAACTCGTATAATTGGCGTCGTATACCCTTTTGTTTGTTTCGATTTTTGGGCTATATTTGAAACAGGAATTCATCGGTTATGTCTGTGGCTTTGAACAGGGCTATCTTTCATGTTGCTGGGACAGCCTTGTTCTGGCTCTGCTTACTTTCTATGGTCGTGGCAGCAATGCTTCCTCGGTTCGTCGTTAAATGCGCTTTTCAGTATTACAGCCCTATCGATATCCAAATAGCAAGAGAGGCCGAGAAGCGTGGAAATCTAAGGGAGAGTGGAGATGTACAAATGGAATTGCATCCTCTGCAGGGATGATAAAATTGGCTTGATTCCTTTTTTTATTTTCATTTTTTGTAAAGAACCCATTATTCTTTAGGCTGCTTCAGAGCATTTCTCTCTTGCTTGCCCAAATTTTCTCTATCCAAAGGATAGCGTTTTGTAATGTAAAGTTGTCGTTTTTTTCATTCTCTGATTTTTGTTACAGCTCTGAGATTTACAATGTGTATGAAACTAGCTTGTGGATTTGGGGAAGGATGAAAAGTTGAAGGCAGTGTAAGCTCCGATTGCTATGAGGACGACAAGTGCGGCTCCAATGTTTATCAGCATCTGTTTATTGTCTTCTTCTACGTCCTCCTCCAACCTCTTCGAAAGAATCGTCAGTTTCTGTTTGGTCTCCTTTTCCTTGTCTTTGCGTGCAGAGAAAAGAAATGAGTTTTATGATCGAATTGTATTATACAAAGCATTTACGTTAGCGTTATCACCTTCCATGGTTTTGTCTGTAAGCTTTTGCTTTTCTGGGCTTTCCTTTTCCTCCTCTCTGGTACTGAGCTGGTGGGACTCATCGGCAATGGCGGATGAACTCTCTTTCTTCTTCACTTCTTCTTCTGGATCCTGATCGGCGTCGTCGTCAATCTTTTCTCTGCGTTCCATTTGTTTCTCTGAAATCTCTGGTTCAGCTTTATCGCTCCTTTCTTCTGCACGACCCACTTCTGGCTCTGGTTTGTGCTCCCGTAAATTGTCTTTCGATGGTGAAGAGGAAGAAGATGACGGGGCCTCCTTTCGACGGTTTTGATCCTCGTCTTCCGACGTCTGGCGTTCATTTTCAGGGGACACCGAGGTAGGTTTGGGTTGGGGTTTAGTGGGGAGACTCTGCCTGGGAATTGTAACAGTAAGAAATCCATGTTGGAATCTACCATAGATTTTATCAGAAAGACAGTTGGGTGGAAGCAAAAAAGGTTTATCGAATCTGCTCCATTTGTTGTTTCCAATATGCCTCTCTCCATGGATCCTGATCGTCTGAGAAGCATGCACGTACGTTATTCTGATTTGCTCCTTCAAGAAACCTGCAAATTTCCAGCAAACCCTAAAGTTTAAACAGCATTCTGAAGGTTCAGAAAAAAACGCACGAAAGAGCAACCGGGAAGATGAAGAATCAAGAAATAAGCATGGTCTTCTTCTTTCCACTCGGATTTGGGGTCGAAATCTTGGTACTTGGAGCGGGCGAGAGAAATGGAAGGAACAGCAGATCTCCTCGCCATTGCCATTACTCTGTTGCTTTGTTTGAAAGGGACGGGGATGATCTTATAGAAGAAAGTGGTTGTTATATAGCAGAAAGATTGAAGGTTTTCTTAAGAGAGAGACTATTCCTTTGTCTGAGGTTTGGTTTTGATGGGAGTTTCGTTTTCGTTAGCTTCCATTCTGAAGAGGGATAACTCCTTTCACATCCTTCACGTCGACGTTGCTTCGTCCTCAGATGTTGCCAAACTGGGTCTTCGAATGTATCCCCATTGTTGCCTGGTTCAGAAACTTGAAAATATGGGTCTTCTGAAAAATATGGTTTTTGACCAACCACTTGGGTCAAAAGGGCTTCTTGGTTGGGCTGCCTTGCCTCCATTCACGAATAAAACCCCATTGCTACTTCACCCCAAAACCTTGGACCAGCTCACTGCAGCGCTATGTGGCGGAGGGATCTTCTCCGGCTTAATCGCCCATGGTTTCTGCTCTCTCGCCGCTCCTCTTCTGTCTCCTCTGCCGTGGATTCCATGCTTCTCCGCTCCCTCAAAGATCACTATCTTGAAGTCTCCAAAATGACTCCTCCCCCTGTGATCTCTCTCTCCCCCATCTCTCTCTTTCTATCTCTCTCGTAACCCGCTGACTTGTTTCTTACTTTGAGCGCAGAAGGTGAACCCTCCTTCCCCGTTTTCCATTATCAAAGGCGCTCTCGATGGTAACGGCCCCGTGCTCAGTCGCAGCTACGGAGACGAAGAAATCCGCATTTCCGTCATGCGGATGGCTAACTTCGTCGGAGGCGGCGCCGGTGAGGAAGAAGCCGATGATGATATTAACCAGTTGTTTCTTCACGTGGATGTGTCCAAGCCGTCGCAAGCTCATTCTTTGCATTTTCTCTGCGGATTGTATCCAGATGCTCTGGGGATTCATTCTGTTTCGATGAGGCCCAAGGAAGAATTCTCTGGAATCATCCTCCCTCCGTCTGCTTACACTGGCCCCACTTTTGAGTAAGTTCTTTCTAAACAATGGGAAATCAATTCTGAGTAAGTTCTGCTCTCTAGCTACTTCTTTTTCTATCTTAGAAAGGAAAAGGTTACTGACACTAAGGGGAAAATACCCTCTAAGGATAAGAGGTAGAGGGGCTCAATAGACGGCCAAAAGAGACGTTCTAAGTTATCACCATCTTTAGGCGGATAATCCACTTATTTTTGGATGCATAATTCTATACGAGATGCACGTTGAGAGGACTTTATTCATCATCTGCAGGCGATTAGTGGACCGCTCTTCGCCATCGTATACTTTTGATTCTACTGAGTGAGTTGGTAGAGGGGATTCATCATTTTCGCTGAAGGCTTCTTGAGCATGCAATGTAGTTAGTCCTGAATATCACAGTCAGAAAATGTGTCTGAATTCTTAGATTGGGATAGTGTTTACCTCTAATTTCACCTAATCATTCTCTCTCTTCACTAGTTCTATCTACATCAATTAATCAGCCACTCCCTTGATTCCTCTGAGGTAGCGAAGGTGAATCTTGCTGCACACAAATACTGGTTTTTCATGAGCTCCATAAGTCAAGTATTATAAACCATTGTCTTGGTTTCCTGATCGAGCAGTGTTTCTCACGGGGAAGCATCATTTTGATTTTCAGTTGGAGCTTCAGTTGAGTGAGAGAACATAGCTTTTTAGCTCTTGTATACTGTTATTCAATGTCTAATAAACATGAGCATGTTAAGTATAATAGGTGAAAAGCTTACAAATTAGGAGGATTGGAAAAATAGATAAATAAGTATAAAAAATTAGAGCGAAAAATATTGATGATTAGACTTCACTTCGATCCTCGTCGGATTATCTCTATTGCTGCACAGATCAACCTGTTTCTTCTTCTTCCATTTAGTGATTTCTTTTTTGATGAACTTACTCAAGTAAAATTATAATTTTCAATTCTCTGCTTTGGCTGATTGTTGTAAGATTGATTTTTTGATATGTGCTGGATCCTAGTGTTGAAACATTCTTCATTAGCACTTACGTCATGCATGTCCAAGTTCTAACTTATGCTATTCCAATTATGCAGAGATTTAGATGAAAAAATGAGAGATGGATTCCACAATTACATAGAAGAGCGAAGCGTGAATGAAAGCCTATTTATGTTTCTCCGAGCATGGCTGTACGTGAAAGATCATCGAAATCTTATGCGCTGGTTTAAATCGGTCGGCTCTTTCATCAACGAGCACAAGTCCGGCAAGGAGGATTGAGGATTCTACGTCTTACATGCAGGGATCAAATCAGCATACGAACGATAATATCGATAAAGATCCAATTTTGTAAGACCATCCACCTTAGCTTATATTGCGTTTGGATTGAAGAAAGAAACTCATAATCATGGTAATGGTCGTGTGATACATCCTTTTGAACATCATGGATCATTGTGTTATTTGTCTGAATTAGAGTATACTTTTTTGGTGTAAAATAGGTGCATAGCTTCTTTGACTTTACATCATACGCTTGGTTGACGTAGGGGAAAGTTAGAATAACATCATTAAATGATTATTAATTTATCAAATTGATCATAAAACAACTCCCTCCAGCCCTCCCATTTCATTATTTTATCGGCCTGGTTCGATTGAAACTACGGACACATCAAACCTGAATATTTAGTCAAATGTCGGTTTTCACGACCAAACTATGTGAAGCTTTGTTCATTCGATGCTCTTTATCTTCTAATGGATCCTCAGTTCATCTCATTGTTTTGTGTTTGGTTTGTTGAATTTGAGATGCGAACAGTGACCAAATTTGAAATTTGGACAATCTCATCCTGCCTGTTTGTTGATCCAGTTTTTGTGTTCTAAACAAAATATGCTTGTTCGAAGCTGTCATAAACTAAACCCAAAATCCAGCCAATCTCTGTCTCTCTGGATCTTTGTCTTGTTTTTTAAGACAAGTCGTCTTCTATTGTTTATATTTAACGTCATTTTCAAAGACGGCACTTCCAATTCCACCTCCATATCTTCTTCTGCTCTGCGTAACGTCGCCCTTTTCTGCGTCAATTCCAGGTTTGTATTTCTACTGTCTCTCATCATCTTCTTCGTCCAATTCCTGAATACCCACTTCGTCAACTGCTCAAATTCCTGCGCAGAAGATCGCCATTGTTGACCTCATTCCTCCTCCGAATCCAAACTCGGAATACCCATCTGCAAACACCTCCGTTTTCTGCGCCTCTCTTCTCTTCTTCTTCTTCTTCTTCTCATTTCTGTACATCCGTACAACCATGGTGACGTTGATGAGGCGGCCTTCCTGGCCCTCCTCGTCGTCGAAGAGGTTTGAGATATTTATTCTTCTTCAACGGTTAGAAGGCTTGGAAAGTTTAGCCGTTAAGGGAAGGGCAGGATTGCAAGTTGAGATGACATGGAAGGGTCAAAAGGGTATGGTTTTAAGCCCTCTGATACGCTCGAATTCCACCATTGGAAGCAGCGATGGTTCAACCGTGGAGTGGAACGAAGAATTTCGGAGTTTCTGCAATCTATCTTCAGCCAAGGACGGCTCCTTCAAATCATGGGTGATCGTGTTCGCTGTATTACAAAAGGTTAGTCATTTTTATTTCCTTAATCATGGCTTGTTTATTCATTGATAATTCGAATTCATGAATTAAATCATCGTGGAATAGTTTTGGAGAATCATTTTCTGTCAATCGAGACGTGAATCTGGTGCAAGGAAGAAAGCACTCTTTTTCGTGTTGTATTTGTATTCCTTCAACTAGGGTCATCCCTTTCTCTCTCATCCATCCTCCATTCTCTCTCTACCTGCATACTCATACATACATGGCTGTAGACACATGCCTAATAAACCTGCATGCCATAGCTTGGTCTTCTTTGAAAGTTTCTCAGTTTGAGCATAATCTGTTCATAGCCTCTGAATCTGATTGCGTGTTTTGTGAAATTTAAAAATAGGGGCCAAGAGACAGAGTGGTCATTGGAAGCGCATCTCTGAACCTGGCCGAATATGCTTCTGCAGCTGATGGAAATGAAATCCAAATCAAACTTCCTCTCCAATTCCGTGGAGTACCAGCCTTGTCCATCCCCTCTCTTTCTGTAAGTTCATTTCATTTACCTAGAGATCTCTTTTTGTTCCAAGTTTTTTCCTGTGTGTTTGGTTGAATTGTGTATTGATGAACTAGTTATGCCTGAGTATGGTGGAGCTAAGAACTGCTCCAAAACTCTCTAAGACGCCACCTAAATCGATCGTGCCGGTGACGCGCTCGCCTCCTTCGTCAGTGAGCCTCTCCAAGGCAAAAGACGAGTTCTCTCTTAAGGAAGGCCTCAAAAGAGTGAAGATTTTCAGAAATTGTGTCTCGGGAGGAAGTTCGAAAGAAGGGTACTCTGAAGAAAACTTTCCCAACCATTCTGCAGAGGAGGAATCAGAGGGAAGTATGAGATTGTCTGGCTCGATTCATCCGTTTAGTTATGAGATGCTAGCGCGTGCTAACTTGTCAAGACAATCGCCGTTCTCTAACACGCCGATTTGTGATAAAGACGAGCAATGGACGTATTATGGGAATGTTGAGAATTCCAACGGGCTGTTTCCTGATCATCTCATGCCGCAGAACTCAAACGCCAAAATCCTATCTTGGAGAAAACTGAGCTTTAAAAAGTCTACTAAAAACAAGGGGGAGCCTCTTCTCAATAAAATCGGTGAAGAGGGCGGGGATGATATCGACTATTATCGCAGGCAGCTGAGCTGTTTCGAGGGGTCGAATTTAGAGGTATTTTCTTACAAATGAGTAATTAGTATTACATGTTTTGAACTTAGACAATTAATAGTCATGACTGTCTTTCTTTGATAACAGCAAAACATATCTATGTTTGGGGAGGACGATTTTTTGGTCGGAAGTTGGGAGGAAAAGGAGGTAAGGAGCCGTGATGGCCACTTAGAGCTCCGGACGAAAATCTTCTTTGCTTCCATTGATCAGAGGAACGAACGAGCAGCAGGCGAAAGTGCGTGCACAGCACTAGTTGTCGTTATAGCAGATTGGCTGCAATCGAACCGGAATCTGATGCCAACCAAGTCTGAATTGGACAGCTTAATTCGGGAAGGATCATCCGAATGGAGGAATCTATGCAAGAACAGGGATTACATCGAGCGATTCCCTGATAAACACTTTGATATCGATACGATCATACAAGCTAAGATTCGACCGATAAACACCACATCTGACGAGTCATTCGTCGGGTTTTTCAACTTCGAAGCGCTCGGGGAGGGGGGCAGTGATTTTTTTCACGGGGCCATGTCTTTCGACAGCATTTGGGACGAAATTGCTCGATTGGCACAGAACGACCGAAGCAATGCCGACCCTTTGACTTACATTGTAAGTTGGAATGACCATTTCTTTATTTTGAAAGTTGAAAGCGATGCTTATTACGTGATTGACACTTTGGGAGAGCGGCTTTTTGAGGGATGTAAAGAAGCCTACATCCTTAAATTCGACACGGACACGACCATCCGAAAACTATCAATCTCGACAGAAGCATCGAATGAAAAAGCTTGTATCGATGAGGCAAAAGAGAGCAGCCCTGAGAGTGAAGTAGAAGAGGCGATCGTGTGTAGGGGCAAGGAGTCATGCAAGGAATACATAAAACGTTTCTTGGCTGCAATTCCGATCCGGGAAGCAGAGGCGGACTTTAAAAAAGGTGTGTCGGAATCAACATTCATCCATCGCCGGCTTCAAATCGAGTTTCATCACACCCTCTTGACTAAGCCTGTGGAAGAAAATGGAGACTGTGTTGAAGAAAAAAGCTAAGATTTGTAGTGATCTGAAACTCGATGTTATTTGATTTGAATCATTCGTTCAAATGAAAAAGTTAATTCTATCTATACCCTTGTTTATTTGAGTTTCAAAAATTTTGCAATTTTGATTTGAGTCTGGAAGAACTGTCGTTAATGGCAGCAGCAAGGACATAAGTTCTTCCGTCGATGGAGGAAATCTATGGCTTCCACGGCAGCTGAAACAGAGCACAAAACTTATCCCTCCGCATTCTTTACAAGGGCGGCCATTATAGACGTCCATTGGCAGGCCTTGAACCAGAGGTTTGAGCTTTCCTTGCTCGTGGAGATTCAGAACTTCTGCTCCACCAATGAATCTGCCATTGACGGAAAGCCTGGGAGGGAGAAACTTTCCTTCCAAAGTTTGCCATAGCTCTTCCTTAAACTTTCTGTGTATCGAGACGTCTCTCTCAAACTACAGCTCTCTAAAATGATTCTGATGCTGTTACAGTCCTTGAATGTCTTTCTGTGTATCGGGAAAGCCGGTGGACATTTTCCCGGGAAAACTAAGAGTGGGTATTCTTTTTCCAGTTCGATTATAGGAGATTTTAATGGCGGTCGTCTTCGTTCTCATTAAGATTCTCTTCCCGCATTGCCCATTTTCTTTCTTCTTCCAAAGTTGGTCAACTGACCTTCTATTTTGGCCCTACTTCGAGTCGTGACAGTTAGTAGCCAGTAGTTTTGGGTCGAATAGGCTGCAGGAGTTTATTTCCGGTCGTCTGAACGATGAAATATCAATCTCTGACAACGGAGGTTCTCCGTGTTCATCGACCTCTGAAATGGTCATCAATTGAAATCTTTGTTTCAATGTCTGCTGTAACCCATTGTTCTCTTTGTCGTCCTCGCGGCGGTGGGCGTCTATAACATATGGTTCGAGCTCAGCAGCTGACTCTTCTTCTTCGGAGGTATGAATTTTCAGTCCAAGAAAATGGCCGAAGAATCCGGTCCTGTTTCAGATGGGTCCTGGGTTTGATTGATTTGATCGTCTTCTACAACTTCCCCTTCACCCCTTTCATGGCTGCCCGAATTCTCCCCGACAGTTGGAACGAAATGATCGCATAATAACTGCAGGGGAGAAAAATCAAAGAACAGAACTGGAAAAAGAACAAGAACATTCATCTCATCTATCCTTCACTAAAGTCGGATACTTTTTTTGTGTATAATTGATCATTCAATATTTTTCACAGTTCAGAAAGTCGGAACGAAGAAGACGAAGCCACTTGAACAGATAATCATTGTCAACACACACTACGTGCGCTTTCGAGAGACATTAAACACGACACGTTTCAGAAGAGATGATTTTTAAGGGAAAGTTTCGTGATTTTGAGAGTATTTTCTAATAGATGTCCGTCTTTGCCAAACGCTTCAAAAGAGAGTGAGAAACACGCGACTCTGGTGCCTATACCTTTGATTCTGTTTCCTTTTTTCTCCGCTGCTCTTGATTCTAATCCCGAAACATTTGATCGATCTTAGCCGACCCTACTCGGAAATGGAAGTCAAGGACGCTGTTCATCTAGACGGGTTGACCTTTGAGCAAAAGCATGGTAAAGATAGAGTAAGGGTCGCCAGGGTTTGGAGGTCGAAAGACGGGATCCATTTCGTTTCTGAATGGAGCGTCAGCATCAGCCTCCTCTCCGATTGCGTTGATTCTTATATTCGCGATGATAACTCCGATATCGTCGCCACTGATACTATGAAGAACACTGTAATCACTTCACTCACTGTTTCATTCAAGATTTCCTTCTCTACTCCCTTCTTTTCCTTGTTCACATCCTCTCTGATCAACTTGAAAAGAAAAACAACAAAATTTTGGGTAGTTTTAATCGTCGTTTCCTGCTTGGAATGAAAACTTCATTACTGTTCTGTTCTGTTGAATATCATTCGAGGGAATATTTTACCTTTCTCAATCGAGCCCACTTATTTCTGTTTCATCACCTCAGCGTGAGTTATGGTATGGAGCGCGAATCTAATGGCGATGAAATTAAGCAACAAAATGATTTTTTGATTCGAGCTTACTAATATTATTACCACCCATCCTTCAGTTTTCTTTACTGAATTGAGAAAGATCTTTGAATCACTTTGGGGATGAATTTTTTGTCCCTATCTTCTTTCCTTGTCTTCATCAATTCTCAAGAACGCTTTTTCATGAGAATTTCTCTCTTATTTTTTATGTTCTTGTTATTGTAATAGCTCCACATTGTCTTGTTTCAAGGGTTGACTACCCATGAATGCCCGAATTTTGGCTGACTTGTGTTTAGGTTTACGTTAAAGCAAAAGAATGTGAGGAAAAGGTTTCAGTGGAGGAATTCGCTATTATTCTTGCTAAGCACTTCACATCTTATTATCAACAGGTAAGCTTTACCTGTTTTTTTCGTACATGTCTCTAGCAATCTCTTTTTCATCCTATTTCGGGTCTGATTTTTCTCAAGATGCTAAAAGCGAGGAATTAAATGAGATTGAATCCATTGATGATTAAAAAGAAAAGGATTTAATTCGAATTCCCTGTTAGCTGATGGAGGTTTTATAATTTAGTATTCTCCACATTCAAATGCATATCCAAATTATTGTCTTTATTATTATTATTGATGCTGTGATTTTATTCGAATCTTTTAAAACTTTGTTATGTCATTTTTAGGTAACTGCCACCATAATAAAGATCGTGGAAAAGCCATGGGAGCGTGTTCTCACTAACGGTGAACCACATAGACATGGTTAGTTGTACCAATATTGGAAAAGTCAGAATGTTTATAGAAATATCTATTGAACAACATCACATAAAGATAGTAACCGATGGATCAAATTCTACCTGATCATAAATTTTTGGTCGGGTAATATTTAAAATTTTAGTGTATGATTTTTTTTTTTACTTTTTCATCCTTATCAAAGGGTTTAAGCTTGGATCTGAAAAGCATACAACCGAAGTAATATGCAAGAAGTCCGGTGCATTGCAAGTGACATCGGGCATTAATGGATTAGCTTTGATGAAGACAACGAAGGTAAGTTTAATTCCAAAAATTAATGATCATAATCTGCTCAGTACTATGTAGTATATTATATGCAACTGCTAATATTATGCTTATGGGCACTGCATCCAGATGCTATCTCATGTTATGCTTTTCTTGTTGATTGATTTCTCTATGGAATGAGTAGTCAGGTTTTGAAGGGTTCATTAGAGATAAGTACACAGCTCTTCCTGAAACAAGGGAGAGAATACTGGCTACTGAGGTCACTGCTTCATGGAGGTGTGAATTTTTACAGTTTACCGATTTAGGAGGGACTATTGTTGTTTTTTACTATACTAAATTACATTGTAAATAATCGGTCATGTTTGAGAAACTCGATGCAGATATGCATATGGAACTCTCTCTAGCATCTGTGAATCTTCTCTTGACTTCGCAAAAACATATACTGATGTGAAACAAGTTCTGGTCGACACATTTTATGGTCCTCCAAGAGAAGGAGTGTACAGCCCATCTGTTCAGAGCACCCTTTATCACATGGCCAGAACTGTGCTTACTAGGTCCCATTCTTCCTCTCGTAATTAATTATTATTGCATTTCTTTAGTAGTTCTTCGCCTGAGTTGATAAGTTTTATCTGTCAAGTTATTAAACTTACTTCAATATTACACTCGGATATTTTGGATTTCGTTTCTATCGAGATCATGGGAAAATTTTCTATTATTTTTTAATTATGAAAGAACTTTCCTTATTAAAAAAAAATATTTTTAAATTACAGAAGATATTATGAAATTGATCAATGGATAAGTAGTTGTTAAGTTTGTAACATCGATTCACACAACTTTTTCAGTGGTAAAAGATAAAAACTAAAAAATTGGTTCCATGTCTTGACATCATTGGATCGCTTCTGATAGCTAAAGGAGTAAGTGTTGTTTGTTTGTCTTTTAAGAGTTATGGATAAATGTTAAGTACGTCCTTTAATGTTCTCTTGATGTTTATTTAAACGAGAGATTGTAGATTAAGGAATGTCGAGAATTTTGGGGAATTATTGTAAGAAGAGCTAGCAGACCTCTGGAATGTCTCCCCTGTTTTGTATTTCATTTTGATTTTAATTAATTGTCTGGTGTTTGTATCAGTTTCTTTTTCAAGTTGTAGTAATTTACTCAAGAGATATGACACTCAATAAGTGATTTGGAAATAGAATTAAAATTCAACTTAGCTTTCCAAAATCTAATTTTTGATATTATTCTAATAACTAGAAAAAAAATCCATTGCTTGAATATATAATTTTAACTTACAATGTGTGTTGATACCGCTCATGTTTTTATCAAAAGTTTTGAGCGGTATATGGAAGGATAAATAATTTTATTTTAAACTATGCAGTTTGTTCCATTGATTGTTGAAAAGCGATTCATAATTTTACTAAGATAATTCATTTATAATTCTATTTGAATCTCTTGATGGTGAAATAAGTCAATACCAGTGCCCAGAAAGCTCTAATACAATGAGNTTTTTTTTTTGCAGTTTGAGGATGACGTTTACTTACCAACAGATGAACCACATGGCACAATTGAAGCTAATTTGAGCCGTGTCAGTTCAAAGATGTGAAGCTGTGGCTTGATCCTACTTATTTTTCAATGTAAGAATGCTGCCTTTGTATTGCGAATGAAATATGTTCCATGATGGCGTTGATAATACATAGAGTGAAATATTATTATGGAACATGTTTCTGCAAAACATTAAACGCAGCTTTTGTCAGAACTCAGAAGTCCTTTGTTTGAATGTCCTTGCACTGAAGAAACCCAGTATGATTTAGTATGAAATTAAGTAGGAGAGCTAATCCTAGGGAAGCCTGAGCTCGGCTTGAAAGTTGGGTTCAGGCTTCTGTCTCCAAAGGCTGTTGAAAGATGAGGACTGAACAATGATGGAAAGCAACATCATTTGGAAATATCAAAAAAATCCAAATATTCTTGTTAACTTTCATGCCAGTCCTTTCTCTTTTTTGACTGGTCATCATCAATAGCTTTTGCCTTTACTCTTCTCTCTCACTCTCTCACTCTCTCTCTCTCTCTGGGGCTGGTTAGACCAGGAAACTTGATTGAGGAGAGAGGAAGGTAGAGAGTGAGAGAGTAATCAATAATGCAGTGATTATTGGGTGTTTGGAGATCCAAGAAATCCCTTACTTTAATGCAAAAATCACGTATAGGCTACTACAACACAGAATATATAGCTTTAAGTAGGATGGCGGCTCTTGGTTTTTCATTCTGCAGTTTCCTCTTTCTTTTTCTAAAGACTGCAAAAGCTCTACCTGTGGAAACTATGTCTCCGGTATTCTCTCTCTCTCTCTCCACAGCTAAAGAGGAATTGAAGGTATTTGATTTCATGGAGAGGAACAAAAACGTACTCGGGAAAACGAAAAAGGTATTGACCCTTTTTAAAGCGTATGAAATTTGAATACTTTTGCTCGTTTATTGCCTTCAAAAGACTACAGCAAGTGCGTTTTTATGCTTTCCTTTTTTTCCTCGCTGCAATCATTCTTAGACTGTGTTCTACGACTAAAGAAGCTTTAGCTCATCGGGATGAGTAGTAATCCATCGCACCCATTTAGATCTGCAGATGTATTTAGATCTATATAATCATCTTTTTATTTAGATAATTACTCTTTATGCATCCTTTGATCATCTAAACTGCCTTCATTTTCGTTTCCATTAATGATCCTGTGTTTGATTCTCCATACTTGGCCTCAACATACCAAAGCATTGTCTGTTCTATCTTATTAATTATTATTCTAATATGAAGTTGTCTTTGTGATCATAAAGTGAAGAGTATCTTGGATGATTAAAGCCATGGATGCTTCTTCTTCTTCTTTTTCTTTTTCTAATCTCAGATTTACATTCTTTTTGCCGACAATCTTTAAGGATTGCATTTAAACTTACCAACTTTGTTTGAATGTAAGATGCCTGCATAGCTTCGAGTTTGTGCCTGTCGTTTGAGAATTTAGAATCTTCAGTGGAGGCAAAATCATCATCATATTACGTAGAAAAATTGAACTTGCAGATACACAGCAAACCCTCCATTCCTCCATTGCAGCCTGTATTTTCTGTTTGTCTTATACCTCCTTTTCCCCTGTTTTCCCACACCATTTTCTTTCCTGTCTTGAAGCTAAAAAGTGAAGGAAATTATAGAAAAAACACAAACAGTTGATGATAATATGTCACATCCTAAATTTGGATCTTGCAAAACACTATTTTCAAGTCTACATCCTGGAGAATCTCGTCATCTAACTTTTGATCTTCGTCATCTGCTTCAATGGAGATGTTTAGATCTAATGAGACCGATGAGCTCTTGTTCTCCTCCAGCTCACCGCCATTGCTGTCTGGTTCTTCAATCTGAGAAGCTTTTTGACACTCTTTAGAAGTGGCAAAAGTGAAGCTTTCACTGCTGAGAATGACAATGGCGTTTCTGAGAGGAAAAGTTTCTGAGTCAGGCAGACTCAATCTTCCATTTGGTATTGCTTTCTTGATCCCCTTCTGAGACGAGTAATGGATCTGATCGAAATCTTCGATGAAAAACACTCTGTTTGGATTCTCGTTCATCGTTTCGCTGAATCTCTGAAGAAAACTAGCTCCCATTTCATCTCTCCTCCTTTTGTTCTTCGATTCTCCTCTGCAATCTGGATAACTGCTCACACCGATGGAGACGAAGCTGGTTTGAGATCCAAAAACCAGCTTGGCCAGTTCTCTACCCACTCTCTCTTTCCCTTTTGAATCATCTCCCAAGAACAAAAGCCAGCTTTCTTCTTTCTTCGCTCTCTGTTGAAGAATTACAGCAGCCAACTGGGGAAACAGGTGTTTCTGCCATGGAACACTCTTCTCCATTCCGTCGCAGAGAACTCTCAAGTTCTCGGAATTCAATTCCTTCAGATGATCGTCGTATTCGGATTCATCCAACACGACTTCACTCGAAGAAGCCGAGTTTGGACTGGAATTCGGGTTTGATAAGAGGTCTGGTTTTGGATTGTCTTTGCCTGCACTTGACTCTTTTTCATCGATTTTGCAGTCCAAATAGGTGTTTGGAGACGCCCAGAACTGGTGTTCTTTTGGTGATTTTCTGGGTTGTCTGAGATTTGCTGCACGGAGCTGCAAGCTCAAGTTGCATTCGAGAGATGAATTGGAAGAAAATTTCAACGCGTCTCTGACACTTGCATTTTCCTATTCAAGCAACGACCCAGAATTTGAAATCATTCAATTTGAACAAAGAACTTTAGTTGAAATCTGAATTTAAAAACCTGTATGCGCGAAGTGTTTCCTCTATTCTCTTCTCTGCACTTTTGCAGCCATGAAGGCAAGCTAGAGAGAGTGGAAGTTGCTGGAGAGACACTGAAAATCCAAAAATAAATAAATGATTAAATTGAACATGAGAATGAATTCTAGAAGAATCATTCGAGTGAATTTCAATAGCGAAATCACCTGTCGGGTTGCAGATTGAGTGTTAGATTCAAGCTACCATGAGGAAGAGTGAAAGGACGAAGCTCCCAAATAGTTTCCAATGAAGGGCGGCCATTTTTACATCTCGTATAAGTTTGAAAAGTTGCAGAACCCATTATCAGAACCCTTCCATTTTCCCCATTTCCAATCCCTAAGCTCTTAATCCCCATTACTATCTGCTCGAGAGGACTGTAATGGCTTTTCTTTTCTACGTAATTCGACCAGAACTCAGACAGCCATTTGAGATCACCCAAATACAGGATCGCTCCTCTCTCCGTTGAGCTTTTCACGATGCATCGAAGCTCTGATAGCTTCTGCTCGACCTCCTCTCTCGAATGGGTACTCAGAGAAGAAAGGGGAACGTTTATGAAACGAAAGTACCTTAACTCCATGGGGACAGATCCTTTTTCGAATTTATCCATTAAACACTTGACTATTCCTTCAATGGTGGACAAACACTCCCCTACGATGACTGTGTTTTTCCTTTTCCTGCTCGATAGCTCTTCTAAAACATTCATTGCATCTTCATTCCTGATAGAGACTCCAAAATGGGCAAAAGGGGATAAAGTTTGAGTAAAAACAAGAGGATTTATGAGTTCTTTTGGGGGTTGCGAAGAAATTTCAGAAGAAATAGTTTGTTCTACCCTGGACTTAACTTGGGTACTCGAGAAACCAGCTTCTCTCATGACTCGGCTCACACTCGGGTCATCTAGAATCGAAATGATGAGCTGTTCGACCTCGATTTTGAGAGCGAGAATGGGCTGCTGCTGGTTTTCAATGGATCCCCGGCGCTGATGAGCCTGGGCTCTTTTGAATGCTGCGACGATGGCGTTGGAGAGAGAAGGCTTAGTGTAATGGGAGCCCAGAAGAGGGCTCGGAGAGGACGAAGGAAGACGATTGAGGGCGACGTTGAAGCAAAGCTCTAATGCTTTGCATTGCAGAGGGTGAGAATGGCAGTGTAAACAGGCCCTGCGGAGAAAGCCAGAGGGAGAAACGAGCATGGCCGTGGCTACGTGGAGAGGGGTAACCTGTGCGTGGCCTCGTCTTCTCGCGAGATGGATGGCTTGTTTTACTGTGCTCTCTGCTTCTGCTGTTAGAGCTTGTTGCAGAGTACAGATTGCTGTTCTCATGCTGGCTCTCTCTCTCTCTCTCTCTCTCTCTCTCTGCGTGTGTTTTCTGAAGTTTTGGAGAACGAAGGTGATATTATAGGAAGTGTTCTTGTGCCTTTCTTGTTTAAGACGAAAATTTCTTCCTTTTTTTGGCTTCCATGCTTAAAGGGATTTGCATGTGAGATCATCGCCTCTTTCTCTCTCTAAGAAAGTGAGTTAAGACTGCGGTGTTGAACCTCTGTCTCTGTCTCTCTCTGTCTCTCTCTCTCTCTCTTCTGTAGAAAGTGTCTTCCACTGTACAAGTAGGGTGAATGCGAGTTCAAATATTTGGATGGGATCTTAGTAGCCTGAGTGATGGACCTTGGTTTTGAAGCGTAGTGGAAACATTAGCGTGAAATCCCAGAAAGATGAACGAGCCAACCTTCTTTCTTTTCCTCCTGTCTCAGAGAAAGTGAGAGGGCAAATCTAAAGAAAGGGCGAGGGAGCTTTTGTTATGCAGAAGCGAAGAAAAAATAGAGAAGGAGAGGGAGAAAGATAAAGGGGAAAGGGGAGGTGAGAGAAGACAAGATGACGACGATCCAGATCGCCATCTTAAACAGAAACCAAAGCGAACCAGCGATCTGCGTTGCTGGGTTATGCTTGATTGTTCTTCGGCCAATAAATTCACATTTTCATTTCATGTTGACTGATTGATTGATTGATCCATCTGAATGCTTTGCTGTGCCTCTCTCTCTCTGGTTTGGCTGAAATCGAATCCATGCATGCAACTGCTAGCAAGAAAATGCAAACTTGGGCGGGCTTCTGTTCAAAGCCCAAAGTATTGGTTGCAATCGCTTCGGTTCAAACCCGAACCAACAACTTATTCTTGAATCATAACTTTCGGTTCTATCACAAACCAATCAAATACCGTACCCTACTAAATTAATAAATTTATATAAATTTTAAAAACTTTCGCACTAAAATTACAATATTATATGCCTGAACCGGACAACCTTTGTTTGGTTCAAATTATGTCTGAATCCTAACGAAGTTTCGGCTATTTGATGTGAGTTGTAGTCTTGAAAGAGACTAATTTACGACCTTAAAACTCATGAAAATGCCAGAAGTCGAGTAAGAAACCTCGGGTAAAAGTTGGGTTGGGGATCTCTTATGCTTTGTTCTTGTATTTTAATTAAATTTCATGACTAGAAACTCCAATTTATCATTTGATTGAACCGTAATTTTACATTAATTTTTAAGAAAAGATTAGACTCGTTATCTTCGAGGAATTGGTATTTTTATATTACTTGGACTATGCACTTGTTGTCTCTAACGACACGTTTTATACACGAAATTGACCGAAACTAATTTTAGAATCAAATCTGCAATCTTATCAAAAGTTGAACCGAACCAAATTAATAATATTTATATAGGGAATTACAAATCATTGACTTGAAACAGACCCTAATTTTTGTTCAAAAACCGAACGGGAGGTGAACCGAAAGCCTTGAGGGTCTTGTTTCACTTTTCACAGCCATTTATGGACAAGACACCCATCGTATATCTATCCTCCTAACTTGTACCATTTTTGGCAACGTTCATAAATATATCTTCATCTCCCATCCTCATATTCCTGTATCGTCTTCAACATCTGTGAAAGCGTACATTAATGGCGAAACGTGATTTACAGAAGATGAAAAAACGAAAAACCTTACTGAGCACAACTCGGAGACCAAGTCTCAAGAACAGTTGACATTTGCAGAAGAAAGACGGAGCAAAAGATCTAGAAATGCTCCGGCTATGAATTCATGGTTTCTCTCGCCATTGATGCTCAGATACCAACTCAGCAGCTCTTCCAAACAGTCCCACTCTCTGATCTTGTTGTACTCGACCATCTCCTCCATGGACAGCAGAAAGTCAAGATAAGGATTTTCAGACTCCATGCCGATCGCCAAGCTTTTCTCGAAGGGAAACCCCTTTTCTTTCTTTTCTTTCTCCACCCTCCCTAAAATGGAGTTCGTGTAATCTGGTTCGAAGAATAGCCTCGCCGACCTGGCCTCGCGCACCACCATGTCCAGAGATTTCGGCGCCGAGTGGTCGGATTCGGAGGAGAAACTGGCGGAGGTCGAGGAGCTATCGGTTTCAATCTCGCCGGGAAACTGGTCGGAGAAAAAGGAGTCGAGAGTTTTGAAGGTGGTATCGCCCGCTCGGAAGGAAAGGGTTCGAGGGTTGTGGCACGAAGCCCAGCGCCATTGGTGCTTGGTTCTGAAAACAGAAAGAAAGTTCATCTTCTTCCCCATGGAATCCAATGGACTGCAACACAAGCTATGATCCGAACATCGTTCTGAGCATCACTGCCGGCCGCGACCACACGGAATGACAGAAGGACAGAGAGAGAAAGAGAGTTTAAAGAAGGTGGGTGAGAGAAAACGGGTCGCCGTGGGGTGTTTCAAGTTGCAGGTTTGAAGAATTTAATGTAAATCAATGCTCTCTCTCTCTCCCTCCATTGATCATCTCTGTTCAACAAACCCTAAAACCAATTAGCAGAAGATGTCCGTGTGGTTATTTGGTCATCTAGAAAAACGACAAATTCGAATGCGTGATCATAGCTTCAATAATAATAAGAAATTCATCTCTAGAATATGGTTTTTGTGACAATGCGTTTAGCTGAATTTCAAAGTTCCAAAATAGCACTCGAATACGAGAAAATTAAGATCAACGCTTATCATTTTACATTAATAAGATGAAGAAGCTCGAATATTATTGATCGAGGGAGAATAATAAATGGAGTAGACGAAGACGTGCATCAATTGGGCACACATGCTCCATTGACAACCTTCATAATTTAATTCCAATTTATAACTGCCTTTTGTTTGGACCTTATAAACAACTTCATCAATTATAACTATATTATATGCGAGAGGATTGCATAATTTATGGCTAATCATCCATTTATTGTAGTTGAGTCTCGAAGCACCATGCGACGTGATCATGTAAAATAAGTAAGTCTGTGCGGGTTCACCTCAGTGGTCGAGGGATGGTAGATCTAGTAACAAGTGCCGGACTTCGAATCCTGCGCTGCCCTAGTGTGAGAGTTATTACTCTCAATATTGTAGTAGCTCTTTGGAGCATCAGAAAAATGTCTCTGATCTTTGGGCTGCTGAATCACCGTAACTTACCCTCTCACAAAATGTCGGGCCGGGGTGTGGGGGCCCTATGAACAAGAGATTTCGCCTTTTGTAACACATGTAAAATAAGCAACTTTGGTCCTTAATTCCCGTACCCACCTACCTTCGTGTTTCAACCGTGCCTCAAGTTTAGCGATATTTTTAACTAGATACATAAATTGAAAAACTTATCTTGCATCCAAGTCTAGTAGATTTGGTGCTATCCAAAGCTAGTGGTACGAATTTAAAGAGTAATTTTACGAATAAATCACTCCTCTCATCAGATTAAACGACGTAAGATCATGCACACTCTCATTATGGGCTAAAATCGAAAACAAATTCCAAAGTCCAATTTTGAGACCGAAAATGGGACAGGGTTTTCGCTACCTTAGTACCTTCTCGAGCCTGCACCGAGGCCGAAAGCTTGAGGAGGAGGCTCGGTTTGTGGCTCAACTTCAGCAAGACCTGGAATTCCAGACATGCCAAGAGCAGGGAGCATATCGAGCGTTTCCTTTTCGTCTTTAATTTCATCGGTCTTGATGGCCGACTCGTCTGGAACAAACTCCATGCATCTCCTCTTTCTTCTTCTTGCAGCTTCAATGAAATTCCCCTCACTGCTCCTTTCTGAATTCGCTTACCAACAGCGGAGAGAGATGTGTTGGGGGCTACGCAGGGTCGGAGGAGGCGACGCGAGTCGAGGGGGAGAAGAATGGGAAGAAAAGGAAGGCAAAGTCCGAGGCTTTGTTTGGGGCTTCGCCGCCATGAGAGCCCGTCTCCCACAAACCCAGCCCGGATTTATTCTCTGTATGATCTGTGAATTGTTGCAAACTATATATCAAATACTTCATCTTTATCCTGCACGCCTGCACAAACCATGATCTCAAATTTTAGAAGCTTCCCCATTTTCATGTTCAAACTTCAGAGGCCGCCAAAATTCATGACTGAGTTTTTTTTCATGTTAACTTTAATTTGGCGATCAATTTGTGAAAACAAATCTACTTAATGTCAGCAATGGCGGATAGACGGAGTGATGAAGAGAAAAACGCCAAGTGGATTTAAGCTATCGATCGCCATTACAGAACACGTGAGGAACCTGAAACATTATGTTTACACGTAAGCCTGTCTGATCTGAAAATCGAGATTGCTGATTTTAAATATCAAGCTCTCAGATTTCTGAACAAGATTATTCTCTATTTTCTGGGTATTAAATACACAATTTTAGTGGAACTGTTAGAAGCAAATCTACCCCAAGATAAAGCCTTCGACTCAGATTCAATGAATGCTTAAAATATAAAGATGAAACACCAGTATACGGCCAGGCGTGGAGGTGTAGGAGTAGGATGTCGACACGTCGACGTGAAAAAGAAGCGGTCGGCCGACACCGAAAAAACAAGAGGTGGCAGTCAACCCTGATCCACCCTAAAATGAAAATCAATTCTTTCTCCTCCGCCGGCGGTGTTCATCAAATAAACCAAACCCATAAATCGTATAATCTGTTCTTCTGGTTCCCAACTTGAGTTTTTATTTTTTTATTTTTTTTGTGAAAACCATGCGGAATGCAGAAGAGTTCAAAAATGGCCGTCTGGGTTCGGGGATTTGGAGTAAAGTACAAAGCCGAGTACAGCCCTAATGGAAAAGAACCCGAAAATAAGAAAAAGACAATCCATTTAAAGCATAAACGTGTTGGTTCTTAACTCCCATGAGTTGTCTTCCCCCAATTTTCTCCACTTCTTATACCCTCTTCTCCCCTGCGTACCAAACCCCATTTCCCAGATCTATTTCACTCTCAATTTCGTTCCTTGTTTGACATGACTCGCTGGACCAGGCTCGACGATAAGCTTTTTGAACAGGCTCTTGTAGTTGTTCCTGAAAATGCCCCCACTCGCTGGCAGATGATCGCAGAAATTGTTCCCGGTAAGTCGCCGGCGGAAGTCCGGCACCACTACGAGGCGTTGATTCATGACCTGGCTGAGATTGACTCCGGCCGAATCGAGCTCCCTAGTTACGCCGATGAGTCGTTGATAGATATTTCTGGGTGGGATTCTGAGACTCATATTTCATTCGCCTCCAAAACCAAACATGGCGGCGATGCGGAGAGGAAGAAAGGGACGCCCTGGTCTGAAGAAGAACACAAGTATGTTCATCCTCTCTTTCTTCAATTTCCCTTCAATCTCTGGGATTAGATAAGACCAAAATTCAATGTATTTATGACAACTTCTTTAAATTACTGTTCAAAGCTTCAATCTTTTTATAAAAAATAAATCAACCCAAGAACTTATTCATCTGATTTCATTAACTATTCAAGCACCATGGAAAAAGTTCAACATAGACAGGTGAAGAGCGACAGTGTTTGAGTTCTGACATTTAAAAAGTTCAAGGAAACATGTCGTTTTTAACAGTTTTTCTGACTTTCTGTATAGTAAAAGGCTCTGTTTTATCTGAACAATCACAGGCTGTTTCTACTGGGATTGAAAAAATATGGGAAAGGAGATTGGAGGAGCATCTCAAGAAACGTGGTGATAACAAGAACTCCAACTCAGGTAGCTAGCCATGCACAGAAGTACTTCCTTCGGCAATCCTCCGTTCGCAAGGAACGGAAACGGACCAGCATTCACGACATCACCACCATCGAAAGCAGCACGGTCCCACCGCCGATCGATCAGAACTGGGCGTCCCAGTCGACACATCCGATGGGAGGCTCGATGGG
The DNA here is from genome assembly GCA_003255005.1 of Begonia fuchsioides. NCBI lineage: Eukaryota > Viridiplantae > Streptophyta > Magnoliopsida > Cucurbitales > Begoniaceae > Begonia > Begonia fuchsioides. The sequence goes on along the minus strand of QAOC01007354.1, from coordinate 26,320 downwards.
GTACCATTCCTTCGGATTTCCAATGTAGAAGAGGGGTATAGACTTTTTTTTGCTTCTGTGAGTAATATAATTGGTTGGAGCTTGGTGTTGGATTTCCTTAGTTGCTAGTTAATTACACAGCAGATAGAATCATTAGTTTAGGTCATTAGATTCAGGTTTGTACATAAAGCTTGAAATAATATAACAGTTTATGTACCTTTTGTTTGGTCTAGTTTATGCAAATGCAACTCTCAAGACAGACAACCTTAATTTCTACACACAAAAAAAACAGTTTTTAAAGTAACTTCAGACCTCGATCTTCCCTTTATTCAAAGGGTAACAGTTTCAAACCAAAAGTCTGCAGATAACACAATTTAAAGCTGACAGAATCTAATGTTTTACAGAAGAAACATTGAATTCTTTTACATATTACATCCATGATTCTGTTACTGTTCCTACAATTTAAACGCTGAATTGTTGCAAGGAGGGGCGATGATGATTTAATGGCTCATCAGAGTTTCTTCTTCGGAGGGGAGAGACGATCTTCAGACCATTCATCCAACGCTTTTCGATGCTGGTCATTCATTCGAATATAGGGTCGCTTTTCTTTGATCAATTTCTCGGCCTTTTTCCAATCATCCGCCGCTCCGACTGCCACTAGCAACCCGCACATTACAGCAACACTTCTTCCATGACCTGAAATCAAGACATCATTCGATTAGTTGCTGTGAACCGTGGTTGTGCTCCGATGCTCAAAGCTCATAGCAGATCCTAACACATCCAAACATCATTCCCAGTCGATTAATTGGCATGCAAAGAAAAAGGAGATCATATACAGGCCTGACTTATCTATCAGCACAAACGAAAAGAGAACACAGAGTTAGTCATAATTGACTAGAGCAAAAAAACTAGAAATAATATGGTTTCAACCGAAAAGCTCTAATTATTTGAACGCATACCGATTTCAAATATCAATACTTATTTGCCATTTGATCTCAATGATCAAGATTTGGTTTGGACAAAAGCATAAGCACTAGAAAATGTAGTACATCACACATTGTTTCAACATAAACGATGAGGTGAATTTATATAGTCATCACAGCAACTAAAGCAAGAGAAGGACAGAAAAAAACATTCATAATCAGCAATTAAACCTCAATCACGGGAAGGAGAAGGCGACGTCGATGGATGTGCCTCGTGCATAATTAATGTCAGGTAAGGTTTTTGTTACAATTGGAAACACATTTAGCTTCCATGGTCATTATTTTTGTTATCACATGAACATCGATTTCTCTCAACTAATTTATGCATTTCTTTTTACATCAAAAGTACACTCTCAAAACCTCAAAGTTGATCCTTATCCAGCATTTTCGATCATATGAACTTGACTACGCAGCCAAACTTTCATTAAACTGGCACAACTAATCCCAAATGAATTTGATCTCTCAAATGAGGTATTGGGTATACACTAAGAAATGAACCCGGAAAGATGAGTTCGCCAAGTTTGAATCTTGGATCCTCTTATTCACTGGACGAATTCAACAACACTGAAATTTTCAGAAAATAAACGAAGAAAAGATGTACAAAAAGAACTTACCGTAAGCACAATGCACAAATACAGGTTTATTCAGCTCTCTCTTTCTACAAGCCCACTTTACAGCCGATTCAATGGCTTCAGGCCGAGGAGACCTCGTATCCCAAGTAGGCACACACAAATAAGCATTCCCAGAGAGATGCGAGCTTCTCGGAAGTTCACAAGTACAGTCAATGACAGCCGGATTTCCAGCCGGTAATTTACCCGGCCCAGATGGCCATCCCCCCACGTAGAGTCCTTCAACTATTTCAGTGTAAGGATCTTCTCTACTGAGTAATCTCCTAATCGTAGAGAACAATCTGACGAAATACAAATGGGGGCTAAAGATGATTGCAGACAATATTGGAAAACTCCCATCTGTTCTCTTCCCTAGAAGCATCGGAAGATTAATGGCGGGATGAGAAGCAAGGGAAACTAAAACGGATATCAAAGAACCATATAGGAATGGCACTGACAGCAAAACGAACCCAGATGTTGTTAGATAGGCAAAAATAAGAAATAAAACCAGAGCTTTAAATCCAATCAAAACTGATATTCCAAATCCCATTTTTGATTTGACTCGAAACAACCCTACCTGGGTAGATCGGAGAGTTCAAAAAGACAACCTGAAAAATACGAACAAGAAACCGGATTTACCCAGACAAGAAAAATCCCCTCGCGATTTATTTTCAACCCACGAAACCGCAGCTGACTAACATCCGAAGAAGTTAATCAAACCATACAATTCGGAAGCGCAGAGCATTGGGGGTGTTGGCAGTGGAAGCCCGAAGCTGGAGAGACGACCCTTAAGGATTACTTCCAAGAAATTATCTTTAGATTCTTTCTTCAAAGACGCGATTTTGTTTCAGAAAAATAATTAAAAATTGCTGATTTTTTTAATCATTGTTTTTAGTTGTGAAGTAAAAATTAGGTCTTGGTACAGTAAAGCAAAAAAATCAATATAAAAGCCAGCCCCAGGCTAGGTTTAAGCTTTAACTTGCAGCCTCCGTGCCTCAATGGGTATCGCCAGCTCCGCTTTCTTCTCTTACCCCATCACCTTTTTGAACTCTGGATTCTTTTTTCCAACGTCTCCTTCCAAGCGATTGTGGATTTTTCTGTACCAAAAGGCCTTAGATTGAAGTACTGGATTTGTTTCCTCTTCCAAATGGTAATGAAGCAACATCATTATCCAGGATATGGAGCTTAACTCGTGGTCTGTTAAATCTGCAGATTATGGAGTTGATACACACTAGTGGGTATTTTTCCGTAGGTATTTTGTTGTAGAAACGAAAATTTCTCGTTTTGGTTGAAGATCTGCATCCAATTCGAATGGTTGATCGGTTTGCCGAGGATATGGATCCCGCAACTATTTTTTACGATTAAAGTCCTCAGTCAAGTCGGTTTGATTGCAAAAAAAAAAGTCTTTTTGATTGTATCTATTTTCTTCATTAGAAAGTTTTAGATTGTCTGATGTCATAATTTGAAAAAAAACACTGGTAACAGCTGAACTTTTGTATGTGTTGATTCAATGGAGGGGAGTTCATGCTCCGACTCGCAAGGCATGTTACCTGAGACATGCTTTGCTAGAAGCTAGCTCCCATAAGAATAAAGGTGGAGTTTAAAGCCCTGCACGACGTTTTGCAAGTTCCAGGTGCTCGGGTTACGCACTCCTCCAAATTTATTTATTTCAAATGTTATGTTTTGTATGTCTTCTTAGAAATTTGGTGTCAAAATTAGTCCTTTTGGTTGCGATGATTATAACAATTCCTCGTTCTGCAATGCTATTAGCATGATAGACACATTTACACCCATAGAATATGAGCAACTCCAAATTTTTCAAAAAAAATGATTCTTTGGATCATTTCAATGAATCTAAGATTTGAACTCTGTTCAGACATGGATTTCACTACTAACTATACTATCAAAATCATCCTTTGAGTCCGTTTGATTGAGGATGTTTTCTTTTCTGAAAGTAGTAGATTTTTACTTCAACAAAACACAACTTTGCAGATTGTCTTTATTTTCCAGTGGAGTTCATAGTTTGAGAAAATTGGCACTACCCAAATTGCTTGGTTTTTAATTCGGTGCAGTGGAGTTTATGCTCTGATGCGCGATGCATGTTACATAAAACATGCTTTGCTCGAAGCCAACTCCCATGAGAATACCGGTGGTGTTTAAAGCCCTGCACGATGTTTTCAAGTTCTAGGTGCTTGGGTTACGCACACCTCCACATTCATTTTATCCCAAGATTCTAACTTTGTTTGTTTTGATGATATTAGAGGTTTGTTGCTATGATTATAATAACAATTCCTCGTTTTGTAATGCTAATTGCTAATGGGTTAGCTTGATAGACGCATTCACACCCATATAATATGAGCACCACTCTAAATCATTCGGTGGATTCTATGATTTGATCTAGTTTCCTCCGAATTTGTGTCTTTTATGGTTGGAGAAACAGGTGTTCTGGCACGATTGGGTGGAGTATTATCGGTTGATCATGTGAACAATCAATTTCAATGGTATGTATTTGAAGTTCAATCTCTTAAACTTTTCAACGACAATCTCGTGTAATTGTTGGTTGAAAGTAGATAAAATGCTGAGTCTGTTCCAATGCCAAAAGCTCCGATAGATCAGGATTGGATCTCGGGTGTGTGACTCTGTTTTGGTGATCTCCTTGGTGCTCCATTGCCCGGGAGCAGCTGGCATTCTTGAAGTGGAGCTGGTAGACAAATGTAGCACATTACAACCGTGTGTTTTTAGAAGAGATGCAACGATGTTTTGGTCCAAACAACCTAGGAAAATGACACCCATTTGACTTAATGCGAACCCCAACATGATGGTCTTCGATCCAGAAATCTTGCTTCCAACCATTTTCTTTTCCCGCCTTTGTATAAATTCTGGCAATTGATGCTGCATCGAATTCTTTTTGAACTGTATGCATTAAAAATAGAGTAGACGTTGATTAAACTGATAATGTAAGTTAATGAGTAAATCTAAAATGGGGCCAAAAGTTTCGTGGAACGGTCAACGGTGGGTAAGGCAAGGGCTTGATCGGGATGTGATTGTGGGCCCCACTTGGTTGCTCTTTGGCTACGACTAGAACACGCCATCGTCGAGCCCTTTCTACGCCCTCGCTTCCATTTCCTGATCTGGAGAATGCGGTTCTTCGGATTCTGCTCTCCGATGAATATATTTGGCTAGGGAATTCGTGTTCTCTCTTTCCTATCCTCCATGGAGGCCTCTCCGGTCGGCGATGCTGGGCCACCCGAGTCCTGGGAGCTCGCGGATTTGGACGAAACCATGACCCGCTTAATGCTTTCCTCTTCTACCAACGACGACAAACCACGCGATCTACGTCCCACTGATGCTTCTTCCTCTTCGCCCTCTTCCTCTGTCACCGCCAAGCCTCCTGATGATCCCGTTCATCAAGTTGATCAGTTTCTTCGCGAGGCCTTGCAGAACCCCCGCGAGCGCCTATCTAGTAAGTTGAATCGGAACTTTTTTTTGCTGATTATGAAGCTGCTGAATTCTTTCACTTTTGATTGAGGAATGCCTTTATGTTTTATGTATTCATACGCTGAAAACACTACAATTGTGCTTTTTTAACGAACTTTTTTTGGTGGAAGAGAACTTTATTTCACATTCTGTACCAAATTTCAGTTCTGTACATTAACTAACATGGATGAGACGAGACATTCATTCATTTTAATAAGTGTGAAGGATTCTTGAATTAATTATATCATTTAATCATCGAGGAGCTTAACTTTTTGTCACTAAAGATGATTGTTGTTAGTAAATATCTGTATCGTCAAATCATTCATTTTTGTTTCATAATGATACAGAACTTACATGAATGTTTTTCGGCGGAGATTATAATTATATGATTTGGTTCCTTGAAAATGAAAACTTTGATATAGTATGCACAACACCGCACATTAAGCTTATGCATTTGAAAGTGGAAATTACTTTAGTATCATAGCAAGCCAGGTGTGCTATAATTTTTTGAGTTTTTTTTCGTTAATTTTATGTCTGTAATATGCTTTGGAAGATAGGCTTTATTTACTTGCTCCTAATGGTTTCAACTCACTAAGTTGTGAACTTTATGCAGTCTTACGAATGGAGCAGGACATTGAGAAGTTTATTCTCGATCCTATCCGACAACAATTAGAGTTTCAGCAGCTTCCAACTTCATATTTACGATTGGCTGCTCACAGAGTTGCACAGCATTATTCTCTGCACTCGATGGTTTTGTTAGACAATTTTTTGCCTGATGGCTCTGGCTCCAAAATTATAGTTTGTAAGACACAGGAATGTCAACTTCCTGTGATTCGTCTTGCAGATATACCTCTAAATTCTCCATCGGAACAAAGTGGTGTTATGAAGGTTGCTATCAAACAGAGACCCCATAAACAGTCTGAAAATGCATCCAGTGGAAATTCAAATTCACTGAAGTCAAGTGGTTCTAAAAGTGTTGAGGAAAGAAAAGAGGAGTACAACAAGGCCCGCGCTCGAATCTTTAACTCTAGTAATGATGTCGGTATTGAGGTACGTGGAAGAGTTGGAAATGAGCTGAATTTTCCAGATAACTCCCTGCATAGTCCGTTGCGGTTTTCTAAAATTGAGGAGAAACCTAGTTCGGGCACTCCTGATTCAAATTCTTTGATTTATTCCTCAATGGATAAACATAGAATAAATAGAAGTAGGGTTGAGAATGATTCATTTGGTAGTTATAGACCAAACAGTAGAGTAGCCATCTTCAGGGATCAAGAGGTCGAGCGCAAAGATCCGGACTATGACAGAAACTATGACAGGTTGGTTCTTGAGTTTCTCTCTTCTGATTTATTTATTTTTTTCCTTTTAAGTTTTTGTTTTTGAAATATGATGTAGATATGATCATCTCTTTGAAATGCGGATAGCTTAACCATATTGGTTTACTTGCAATTATGAAAATGCTGGCCACATCTTTTGTGGTTTACTTTAATCTGACTGTTCAGGTTTATCCATTCTTTTTGCTTCTTTCCAATCGGAAGGTGATTCTCATGGCCTATTCACTTTTTAAAAAATATTGTGTTTCCTCTCCGTGCCATGTGTTAAGTTAAATAGGGAAGTTATTTGATAAAATTTCCACACAAAGTACTACAATTTTAGCAGAGATTTAAGGTTCGGCTTTTCTCCCCATTGCAGATGAGAACCATATGAATTTATTTTTCCACGATTCACTGTTTGCTTTTGATACTTACTAGAAACTGCCATTTATTCAAAATAGAAACTACCCATACTGCTTATTATCCTCATATTATTATGTTATTACCTTTGCTAACATTATCCCCTACCCAATTGGTCACCTTGTTCTCAAGGTAAAATTTGGAAATGAATATTATGAAGTGATTCCCTTGTCACGTCTTTCATTATGCAACCAATACATGTTCGTCTTTCAACAATTCATTTGCATCTCTGGATCTAAACGTATGTATACCATCTTGCTTGCCTTCGCATGTATTGCTCCCATACCTAATTGATTGGAACTGGCAAAACATATTACCAAATTTACAATAACAGGGAAAACCAACAAAAGATTTGAGGTTCTGCTTTCTTCCCTTGATTATACTTTGTGACTTTCTTATCCTCTCATTTGCTATTTATCCATTAATACAGACTAGAGACTGTCTTTAATTCATTACTGAAACTACAATTACTAAATTGTTCTTAATGTAATACATTATTACCTCTTAAAACATAGTTTGATAAAGATATTTTGCTGCCAATGATATGAAATCTCTCTCCAACTTTAACAGGAATTTGCTTTTGCTTTTACAAATCGTATCTTGATCGTTGATGGATGTTCTTCTGATTAGAAATTATTTTGTAACATTTATTAAGATTAGCAAAGTGACGGAAGTACAAAACTGTGAATGGTCTCCCGTCTTGCATGTGTCAAAATATTATTCCTACTTTAATAGACTGACTCTTGCTCGCGGATGGATTGATGATAATCTTAAGCCTATTAAGAGTAACGAGGAGGATGAAAATGAATAGCTATGAATGAGTCTCTCATTGAAATTATTTTTTTTAGTTTGTGTTTTAGAGTTATCAAACATAGGTTTTACTTCTCTCTCTTCTCTAGTTCATCTAATGTTTTAATAGAAAAATTTATTCAGGTATATGCAAAGATTTGATCCAGGATTTGGGTTCAATGGAGGTCCATATGCCATGCAAGCTATGTACACTCCAGCACTGAACNACCAGGTTCTCGAGAACTTGTTTTGCTTACCGATAATGATGACTAATTGATTGAAGGTGGGTTATCATTTAAACCTCCTCCAATTACAATGACTGAAATGATCAGAATTTTGGCCGAAACGTTATCTCTTAAATTTGTTTCTGAACCTAATATTGATGACACATGTGTGTTTGCAGGACGGAGCACCGCAAGAAGACGATTTCGGGATGCAGGCAGCATTGCAACGTTGGGTATTATTCGAGGTGGTCACTGCACTCTAATAGTTCTGGACACATGTTTGAAAATGTATCTGTTTTTCTCTGTAAATGCTAAAACAATTTCACTGTGTTCTATGCCAACTCTATCGATGAACTAATTTTTTGATGTTCCAATTTCCTCCTCTTTTCCACCGGGATGCCACTAATTTTTTTTTTGGTTTGGGTCGGATTTTGAGTTCTCCTTTTAACCCAAAACCCATTCGGGTTGGGCTGGCCAGGTGAGAACCCGACCCAACCCAAACCGTGCCCACCTCTATTAGTAGCTAGTTACATGGTTGCTTGTCAAAAGTTTCGTAATCGAGTTGGCAAAACCGGTCTGCATCTGTGCTGTAGTCTGAGCTCAGGATTTGGGCTATGGTTCAATATCTGTCTTTGGGTCAAAATCAACTGGAAGTTAAGATATTGATTCTACCGCACTTAAACTATGATCCAAACATAATTATAATCAGGCCTAAACTTGTTTATAATCTGACTCAACTTAGCTCAAAATGTGTCAAATTTGGAACTTAACTAACCTGGTTAGATCTGGGTTGGTTCTTTGATCGAATTTGTGAGTCTAGTTCTAATCCATGAATAGATCGGATTGAAAATAGAATAGAATCGAACCAAGTATCCACTACTCAAAACAACTGTAGTCAATGGTTGCTTAGGTATTATTTGTATTGGATATTAGTATTTAGATTTGCAATTTATATATAATTTTTCCGAATTTGAATATTACACGCGCAAATTCCTACTCTGCCACGCCAGACCATGAACCCGGCAATGGTCGCCACTCCATCTCCACGAGGCCTCGCGCTTTATCCTCTGCAGTCTTATTTCTTCCCACCTGCCTGCTTCTAATTTCTATGCACCCATCAACCCATTCTTCTTTTCAGCTTCAGCAGATTTGTCTGCTGCCACGCCCGTATATATATTGGCTTTCCAGCTGCAAGCCCAGTCTTATCTTTGTTCATTTATTTGTACAGGGACAAGGTGTTTTGACATGGTTTGGAGTTTGGTTTTAGGGAGCTAAAGCCTCTTCTTCACTTGCTTTATAAGCCTGTGCGTTCATTGGGTAGCCGAAGAAATGACTGTTCTGTTTTTGTTGATGTCATTTCCGATCCTCTTTGCTCCGGGGAATCCTCCTGTTCTCAGGCTATTTACTTGAACGGAGTTCAATAAACGGTAATTGCATTCCCTCTCCTTCTGTTTTTTTATTGATTCTTCTATTTCTCTTTTGGTAGCTCCGAAAGTGGAGGGAGGGATTTCTGAGAAGGAATTTCATTGGGAATTTCTTTTTAGTTCAATGATTCATCCCCAGAATTCTGTCATCGGTCCACATGATTTTGCTTCTTAGTGTTGAGCATTAGTGGTAATATTTCTCAGTCTGGTTGACCTTTTTTTTCCTCTTCTACTTCTCTGTTCTCTCTCTCCGGCCGGGATGGTCCAAAGATTATGCATTTACAACAAAGATGGCTGCCGCTGCAAATGCTTCCATTTTTCTCTCTAGACCTATTGCTTAGAGAGAGAGGGAGAACAGAGGTTGAACAATTGCTGATCAATGATTATACAGACTCTGTTTTTAACCAACAATTGTCTTATTTTATAATAATGTGCTGACAAGGTCTAAGCAATGACGTCAAACTTACAAATCGAAAGAAAGACTTTCAATTTTCTAAATTTTTAAACTAATAATGACTTTTCAGAAAATGGGTCCCCCGTTGACTTTGATCCATACTGCAATCAATGGCGGTGGCGGTGTTATCGCCTAATAAACGGCATGCCTATGCCCGGTTTGTCCGAGTCTGACCCATCTCAACTTCCGCCTATAAAGATCCACCGTCCGAGCTTTAAGGCCAGTCTCTCTCTTCGTCCTCCTCCTTCCTCTTGAAAGTCGCAGCCATGTCTCAGGTAAGCGTGATTTCTTCTTGACTTTCGTCTCAATCTTTAAGTTTTTTTTCTGGGTTTCGGCTATTATCGCCTGCTCTTTTATTTACCTATCGATTAGGCTCATATATCTCATCTTTGTCTGGATTTTGAAATCACGGTTGTGGGTTAAGATGGAAATGGAGATCTGTAGTAGGTTTGTGTGAAGTCTGTCGGAGCAATTTAGATGCTAACATATTTGATTATTCAGAGACTTGGTGTACGCCATGTTCGTAGCAAAATCGAAAAAAAGGTGATGTATTTAATGGAAAATATAGATTTGCTTCATGCAAAGGATTGAAAATGAACAATCCATGGATTAGTTGATGTAGTTGGGTCTCTCCCTCCCTCCCTCTCTCTCTCTCTCTCTCTCTCTCTCTCTCTGTACTGGTATGGGGATATGACTGAAGATGGAATTTGGTGTGGATTTAGACTGTAGTGCTGAAGGTGGCAATGACCTGCCAAGGCTGTGTGGGCGCAGTGCAAAGGGTTTTGGCCAAGATGGAAGGTTCGTAGTTCTCTTGTTTGTTTCAAAAGCTTGAGGAGAGTTTGTGTTTCTTAAGGCTGTCTGGCAACTGTGTTTTTCAGGAGTGGAGTCGTACGACATTAATTTGGAGCAACAGAAGGTGACGGTGACGGCCAAAGCCGAACCGGACGCAGTTCTGAAGACGGTGTCGAAAACCGGGAAGGCCACCACCTTCTGGGAGACTTGAGAGTCCAAAGTTTCAAACAGCTGTATATTATTGCCTGTGATGATCCATGTTTGTAAAACTATTACTACCGAAATAATACTTGTTTCTGTATCTTGGATTTTGCAAAAATGTATATTTTTAGTGGTTGAAAGACTATTTTGCTCTCTTGAGCTTTAGTAATTTAAATTTATTGCCTGTGATGATCCATGTTTGTAAAACTATTACTACCGAAATAATACTTGTTTCTGTATCTTGAATTTTGCAAAAATGTATATTTTTAGTGGTTGAAAGACTATTTTGCTCTCTCGAGCTTTAGTAATTTAAATCCTAGTAGGAATTAGGAGAGATTTGGAGGCGCGGGAAAGCTCTGTGTATATATGGATGCCCCCGCTACGCTCTGAACCCTCATTAACCCTAGTTTGCAAAGAATGAAGATCGTCGCTGCGTATCTGTTGGCCGTGTTGGGAGGGAATACCAGCCCTGCCGCCCAGGACTTGAAGAGCATTCTCGCTTCAGGTAATCTCATTTTTCTTTCTTTCTCTATTTCTTTTCTTTCGCTCCGAGTTCATGGAGGCGTTTGGTGGTCGAGAAAGGAATTAAAAGATGGACCGATGGATTGAAGTGTGGATGAGGTTTGAATTGCGCAGTTGGAGCAGAGGCGGAGGATGAGAAGATCCAACTGCTATTGGCAGGAGTGGAGGGGAAAGACGTGAACGAGCTGATCGCCATGGGAAGGCAAAGATTGGCGTCGGTTTCGAGCGGAGGTGGAGTTGTCGCAGCAAGCTATGGCGGCGGGGATAGTAGCGGCGGAGGTGCCGGTGCAGAAGAATCGGAAAAGAAGCCGAAGGAGGAGGAGATGAAAGAGGAATCAGACGAGGTAGTACTAAATTCATAATTTTTGAATCTTTGGTTATTGCTTTTGATTTAATTTAATTTTAATTTCTGCTCGCAGGAGATGTGCTTCAGTCTCTTCGACTAATTGGAGGATCGCCTATCTTGGATAGTTTAGGACCTATCGTTCTTCCCCTAAAAACTCAGGATTGGCATGTTTTTCAAGTGCACTGCTAGTTTGGTTCTACTCGGGTCAAGTTTTATATAGGCTTTGCCTTCGCATTTCCCTGGTAGAACCCAGGGTTGGGGGCATCTGTTTCCCATCAGTTTCCTATCTAAAATGGGTCTTGGAGACGCCGAGAAGATTGTTTGGAGCTACTTATGTTATACTATTACGCTTGATACGTCACATCTACACTTGGGCTGTGGTTACCGTGGTTGCAGAGAAGATCGAGCAAGTGATTAGCAGTTCTTGGCTTCACTTCATAATCAGTACAACACACAACTGATGGTGATGGAAGAAGAAGGCGAGGTCTTCTTTTTAGAATTATTCCTCAACTCTAACATTCCTGTACAAATACTATCCTGGGATCCGTCCAAAATCTCCCAGGCCTATGCAAACTCAACATTTACCATGTTTCAATTCCAGCTTCGACCAACAGAACAAACAACTAACCTTGCCCGCCAGAATCGCACTAAATGAATAACCATTTTCGGAGCTCAAAATCCACAGGAATCAGTCGGACTTAAAATAACTTTCTTGTAGCGACAGGCGATCAAACGCATCGAAGTTGGCTTTGAGTCCTACAAATTGGCTGCCCATCTGAGCACAATCTGCGTCTGGCCATCTACAGCCTCCTTCCCTCGTCCGTAAAGGGCAGAGCGTCTCACAAATACTTCCAAATGGACTGTTAGCCTCTTCGTCCCTGACAACTGACACCGACACAGAGAGATCACTTTCCGGGGCCTTCCCATCTGCTTCTCTTTTCGACAGATGTTTAAACCTCTGGAAAGCCTCCAATGGATTGTCCTCTACATCGACTACACAATCGCTATTGCTGGATAAATTAACTTTGCACCCAAGGGACTGTATCGCTCGCTTTATCGACTCGCTTTCTTTGCTGGCTCTTTTTGCTAAGTTCATCGCTGAGCTGCTAAGTTGTCGCTCCTTTCGCAGTTCCACATTCATCGACTTCATGAGAGCCGTCATTTCCTTAGCTTTTCTTTCTGCCATTTCCTTTTCCTATTACATCATAACATGAGTTGATTAACTAACTAACAAAAGTACAAATCTCAAATGCCCCCCTATCTCAGCAAAAAGAAACATGATCATAAAAAAAAAAAAACCAAGCTTTAGATGTTACAAATACAAAAGGCTATTCGAGAGACTATTGATGTTTAGGGTAATAAATGAATATCCTAGTTTCTGATGGCATTGTTGAGATTCTTTCATTCAGGAAAGGATAACAAATAAATATAAATAGCCAATATCTGTTACCTTTTGGAGTCCAGAGAATTGATTAGCCATTTTCCTAAATTGCATTTCAATTTCCCCAGATTGCGCCTCAGATGGACAAGAAAAACGAAGATGGAAATGAGGCCACAGAGTGGGAGCTAAGGCTGCTGCAGGGGGCAGCAGTGGACCATTGAATTTGGAGGGATCATAGAAGAGGTTATAGTGAAAATGAGAACTACCCTCCGAAGCACGCAAGTCTGCCAAATATGCCCATAAGCACCCACAAACTTCAGAAACTCCACATTGGTGCCTCTCCTTCTCACTGGCAATACGTTAAATGAGAATTCATAAGCATGAACTGGTGGTGAAAATTATAGATTGGTAAATTTCACACTGAAGAACGAAGTTGCGATGCATACATGATATTATCATAACAACTTTTGGCCAATTATGATAGCATGAACACCAATTTCTAATCTTCATGATGCTTAGATGTATTTCCCAAAGGATAAAATTTACCCCCAATCCTACTACTGATCTTCCAAATTCATGTAATAACAATTCTTCCCCATACATGACCCAGGCACTTTCTTCGATGAGTTATCTAAATTATTATTATGCATCCTAAACTTTTAAAAACCAAGGTTATAAATTTATTAAAAAAGAGATTTGAAAGCTGAATCAAGAGAAAGGGTAGTTACCTATTGCAGAGGAAGTTCCCAAAGCGACAAGAAAGAAAACAATCTAATAAATCCACCAAAAAAGCCTAAAAACAATAAAATGAGAAATAAATAAGCAACTTATTCAACTTTGAACAACCAAGAAATAACGGTGCGCCTTTGAAAAGAAGTTAAGATGTTGAGGGAAGAAGAATTCCTACCGAGGAAAACTCAAATGCAAATGGATAGACCCGCAGAAGTTGCGATACACAATCAATCCACTGTATAAAGAAACAGATCAGAGACATTTGTAACAGGAAAGAACAAAAAAGGTAACATATTCAGACAAGCAATTTCTTTTATAAGAAAAAATATATATATACACACAAAGAGATGAAGGCAAGGAGGTCTTCCCTCACCAGAGACCCTCCCCGAACAGTAAAAAGATAATTCTTAAAAAGAAAAAGAAAAAGAAAGCCAATCATCACAATTTCATCTTTAAATAAAAGTTCATCGGGACAAATCCAAAGAGTTTAACACATAGTTAGAATGCCAAGTTTGAAGATAAAATTCCTATTTTTATATCATTTCAATAATTAAAACATCATTGATGAAATTCTCCATATCAGAGTGTACTTATAAAAAGGATCGAAAATACTATTAAATATAAATTTAGAAGTGAATTTCAGCCTGGTACAACAAACCTGCAAAAATATTGGAGAATAATTGTTTGCTGAGTGCGCCTGAGGAGGTACAGGAGCTTGAGATGTGAATGATCCTGATGACTGCCGCAGAGGAGAAGAGGGAAAACTCCCCGTAGAAGACTGCCTAGATAGTTCAGAAGGCATGGTCCCACTTCCGAACATAGAAGGGACACCCATGCGATCTGAACAAGGATGGCCAAATGCCAGCCAATCCTTCTCGATCAGCGCCTGCATAATGAAAGGACATAAATAAGAGAGGACATCATGATCCACCAACAAAGAATAGAATAATGGGAAACCTTCTGATGACCTCTAGACACAATAACAACATAGTGAGATCATAGTGAGCAGCAGACACAAAAACCAGACTACTAAGTAAACATCCCAATCTGATATCATTGGAAGTATGAGAAGTGGACTGCCAGATGCTACCCATATCCTCCAAAACAATTCGAATATGATGTTAAAAAGAAGGAAAAAACAGAATATACCCAACTAAATATAAAAAAATGGCAAAAAATAAATTATCAATGAATATCCTAACTAGAATTCGCAAGGTATACCCAACAAAACAAATCTCATGACAGCTTATATCCTTCATTGGCACCGTACAACTACATCACACTACTAGACAATTCACTTCTCTAGGTCTGTAATATATAATATAATACCTGAAACCCTGTAAATGTGCGATAGTATGGATCAAGCAACAAACTAGCAAGTGATACCAGCTGAGTTGTTCTGTCCCATCCATCGCTGAACATGAGAAAACATGAAAGCACATGAGTAGCCTTTGAGGACATGATATTCAAAATAAGAAGTGATGTTTAACAGCTTTCCACCTGCAATGAACAAGAACCGATGCAGATTCCAATTCAACGCGAGCAGCAATCCAAGCTGAACCAGCCAAGACAGTTTGCACGTGTATTAACCAACCACTGTCTCCAAGAGTTGATACAGAAGCAGACATACTACTCAGGTTCCCTCCACCCCAAGTCCATCCCCCATGTCTCTGCCACAACAACTTGTATAAGCAAGCATAATTCTGATATTTTTTCAAAATTAGCCATCATGCCAACTACATGAAATCAACAGAGTATTAAATCACTTACCGTTTACTTGACTAAAAGCCCTATAAATTAGATTTTCTCTCAAAAACTATCGTCTAAGAAAGTAATACAAGAGAAAATATAATCATATCAATTGGAAATTCACGGATAGCAATATTTGAAGAACTCCCAAGTAGCAATTTGTAGACATCTAGATCATCTCCCGTTATTGGTTGCATGAAAATTGACTGAATAATTGCATCAGTAGTTGTACAAACTAAAAATCACAAATCATGCTTCAAGATTTGTATACTAAGTGTTTAGAGAAATACAGACATATTCGAACAAAAACAGGAGAATAGATGTGGTATTCTCAAAAGTAGCGTTTCTTATATGCATAAAGTAGTTACAAATGCCTCATCAAAAAGTTCAAAGAAAAATATCAAGTAATAACTATATAAACAACTAAGACAAAGCAGGTCATTCAAAACTTGAAATTTGAAGTTCCAATCGAATCTCTAATTAGATAGTATAAAATGTTCCTTCCAAGCTTATTTGCATAAATAGGTGATTTGTCTTTTTTCATGTAATGAAAAAAACATCGCATTGAAAAAAATCATGTGAGGAAAAAATTTCTAAGACATGAGAGGTTTCCAATAAAAAAATATGAATTTCAACAATGATAAAAATTTAGATGCAAGTATAAAGATACACCAACCAAGAATGATGACATTCCGTCGGATGAAGTGGCACCATGAGTATCTAAGTAGTCTCTAAGCCTTGCGAGACTCTCTCTCATTGCATGGATATTGTCAATCCCAAAGAATACTATCTGAGAGAATGCAAATAGCAAATGCCAAAATAATGTCAGAGGACTCTGATGACGAAAAGCTGCAAAATGAAACAGCCAAATCTCTAGCCTGACCTCAGATTGAGAATAGTTTGAAGATGATTCAGACCCACCTCCCATTGCCCCATTCGCTAATGCATTCTTTCTAGGTCTTGCATCGGCAATATACAACTTTCTAGCATGTTAAGAAAAATGTTAAAAATATTGGCATATTCACTTGAATGAGGAAATTTATTGAGTAGTAAAAAATGTGCATATTTTTATAATAGCCAATTGATTAGATCATTTAAACATTAATCAACAATAAAATATAAAATTTATTTGATATTGTAACTAGTTAACATAGCAACACCAAACTAATCATAAACAAATATTAATTAATGGAGGTTTTTGGATGAGGTGAGATAAAAGTTTCTACAAATTAAACAATAAGCTTGAAACTGAGAGTCAGATCAATAGTTTAATATCTCCTTCAGCAAACTCCACAAAATACCAAAGATTCGAGTCTAAGCCAATAGTTAACCATGTGAATTGTTTAAAAGAAGTTTCTCATCAAGCTCAACTCATTTACATCATAAGTCTTTGACGTTGCGTCATAACTACAGTGTAAACGACACAAAGCAAGGTAAAGTAAAGTGTACCTACGTGGCTCCTCAGTACCAGCAAATTGAGAACAAAGCGCAGCAACAAGCTTTTCATCTGTATTGCTGCAATTATTTCCATCCAAGGACAAAACGAGATTTTCTCAAACATATGAAGGTATGCACATAGTTATGTATGTATGGATGCAATAGGCTTGTGGTAAGAGACATAGCTAAGGAACACATTTATTTCTTGTTTTAAGGAATTTACCTCCTCATATTCATCATGAAACCAACCAAGGGTTGTGAGGAACGGGCCAAAACAGCTCCATTTTCTACGTTTGTCAAATGGATCATAAGAATGAGAATTTTCAGGACAGGCAGACCAAGAAAAGTGTAAGTTTCATTGCATACCAGGATGACACCATGAAACTACAGGTAACCTGCCTCTAGCACGAAAGTTGGAAGCCTGGAGCACTTCATCATCACTGGTAATATAATCATTCAAATGGTTTAATCAATGTACATTCAATGCAATCAACTAAAATTAAACAAATTCAAATATTCTCAAGTACTTACGTAATAGATTTTGGAACAATCAATGCAAATGGATAACTCTGACACATAGTATAATTGTAATTTACATCGGTTACTCTCCATAGTTCATTTGAAAGCGTAAATGATCCATCTTCAATCATACTCATCGATGCGCGGCGGAAGCTTTTTCCAAGAAGCCGATAATATTCATTAAGTAATCGGACCTTTGGGCTCATGTTGCTATATCTAGAAGAACCTGATATAAAAGCATACATATCCCATAGTCTTGTGGGCTTTGTACATCCAAGCAATGCCTCATATATCCTTCGTCGCTAGAACATAATATTTAACTACGTCAGTTCACAACCTTTGCAAACCACAAACATCTGCTTGGACGTGTAAATTTAATTTTGTACACATGGGAATTAAGAAATACATAAAAATACCAAAAAAGAGGATAAAGGTGTTAAAATGTGTAAGTATTACGAAGGATTATTGCTCCCCTAGTTAAAGGAGATTTGATTTTATTATATATTACAAATTAGTTTCCTTAGGAAAAATCTCATATATTATTTAATTTTTATAATATTTCATATTAATGAAAATAAAAACTGCAGGTAAAGAGATAAAAATTTCAATGCCAAAGACTACCACTCTCATGTCATAAAAATTGTTTCTGGCATAATTTGCAGGTAAAGACGTGAGAGCGGCAGTCTTTGGCATTGAAATTTTTGGAAACTTTGCATACGACAATATTTTATAACCACAATTCGATATACCTCATTCAACTAAAATTTCTTTAGAGCCACAAAACCAACCTTTCTTTTGCCCTACTTAGTAGATAAAACTTCAAACTCAACATTACAGACAATGACAAGAGGCAATATCTAATGTATAAATCATGATAAGAAGCACCAATAGTAAGTACAAACCTGTTTTGTTTTGGGACGGAAACCAAAGACTACCACTCTCATGTCTTTACCTGCAATATATGGCAGAAACTAGCTGAATTCATAACAAGCAGCTCAAGAACAGCAAAGAATTTCCATTGATTGTTTTTAAATGCATACCTATGACCTGCAAAAGTCTTCGAGTTGGAAACTTCTCTGATTGACGTGGGGCTGGTTGACCCTTCAACACCTACAACACCTCAAACAAAAGGAAATTCTTGCACGCTATTACTTCCAGTTCAAAATATCAAAAATAAGATCATTATGAAAAAAACACTAGCAGCTAATACCAAGATTTATAAGTAGAAAGGAAAGAGTAAAGAGCCGAGGCAGCAATCACCTGTGAGAATTATCAAATCTTAAATTTAGATTGATGCAGTGTTTCAGTTTGAAACTGATAACACAGTTTTAATTTTAGTCTTATTCCTCCACCAAAAATGTCATGTTTTCTATCATTACTACTTTGTTAAAATCTACTTAAGAGCAAGGTAATATTGAACAATGTTCAACAGTTCTTTTCTAATAGATGTATCCTGAGCATTTATGAAAAGGAATGAATATTATCCTTCTCCTTTGCTAGGTGGAGAACATCAAAGAACAATGTGAGTTTACTAATTAAGTGCCTTTTTTTCTTTTGGCAGGAATGGAATAAAAGAAGTAGAAAGACTTTTTGCAAGAGAATTTCATTTAGAATTAGCTTTTATACAACCTTTGGAAAGTGAAAGAAAACGAATAGATAGTTTTATTTTACACTCTCCACAATGTGGAGTTCTAACTTTTTTGTCCGCTCACTTCTTTTGGTTTTACTTACCAAAAAAATGAAAGAAATAGAAATACGTGGATTAAATATTTAGTTAAAACTTAGAAACTTACCATCTTGCCAAACTTCTCAAT
This sequence comes from Begonia fuchsioides, assembly GCA_003255005.1. Taxonomy (NCBI): domain Eukaryota; kingdom Viridiplantae; phylum Streptophyta; class Magnoliopsida; order Cucurbitales; family Begoniaceae; genus Begonia; species Begonia fuchsioides. The sequence continues at coordinate 7,159 of QAOC01007354.1, read as the reverse complement.
TGTTGCCAGCGGTATAGTGCCCAAGGAAATAGTTTTTCCAGTTCCTCCATTCTTGATTAGGAAATAATGAAAATAATTCAGAAACCATCATAACTAATTAGAAGATAGATAAGGATATTTCAAGATTTCATCAATTAACATCCACGAGACAAGGTTTCATAATTTCATCAATTAAACTTTTTTGCTATATTACCATTCCATAGAATGCATGATTATATATCGAATGCATCATGCGATATTTATACCTAGCCAATGTGGTTTGAGTAAACATTAATGGAAAAAATTTGCATGAACCAAATTACGAAAAACCCAATTCAATGACTCTTATTCTTCGTTCTTCAACAAGATTATGCCAATATCATATCTCACACTACAAGATCAGCCTCAAACACAATAAGCCCATTGCCCACAGCACATATAAAACAAAGGAAAAATATTTTTCATGATCCAAATTATGGAAGTTTCTGATTTACTTACAAGAAAAAGTAGACGATAGTTGGTCACATACAAAGTACCAGCCTCACCCGTATTTACAAGTACAACACCATTACCCTGGACGTATGATAAAGAAAGTTATAAACTGTTTCTCCAGCATTTATCTACCAATCTAGCACAGATTTTAAATATTTTAGAATATTGTCAAAAACAAGTATGAAATGCACCAGTTTTATAATTCAAGGTACACATGGAAAACAAGATACATAAAGAAATCTTCTTGGAAAATTCTCTTCTTTCATAAGCGAGAAAAAACCGGAAACAGTTATCCATTTAGCTGGAAAAGAAAACAAATTACACAATCACCAACTTCCATTATGTTTTTCATTTGAAGTAAGAACTACTGGAACATCCAATCAGTATCCTTAGCCACATAAGCAAAAAAAAAGTTGAAGATCAAACATTCCGTAATATGAAATTTTAGGAACTTCCATGACATAATAAGTTGATCTCCTGGTATAAATTACTATAACAAGATGTTACCATTTGCAAACTTGAAACTTCATATAAAGAGCCAAAGTTCAAGAGGAAAACTATTCTTGTGAGGAAAGACTCCTTTAGACGGGGAAATTTTTCTATACTCTGGTTCACCACCCCCTTGACTTGATTTCAGGTTTCTAATCCAACATTTTAGAAAATCCCAAGAGGGCATGTTACTATAAGGTTGAAAAATATTAAAAGGACCATTTTGCATAGGGATAAAGAGTGCACATGATTCAACCCAAAGTACAATGGAAGCGAAATCCCAGAGCTATCCTATGAAACCATCATCTAGAAGTAACCAGACCCATCAAGAAGTACTATGCACATCATCGAAAAAGCACTAAATCATACTAAGCAACCAGGCAACAAGGAGAAACAAGGAACCTCAGCGCCAAAAGCTGGAAAAATATGCTTTCCTCGTCATCAATTTACCTATGAATTCTTCAATTTCAAGAAAATCCATTGAATTGAAAAAAAAGTGGAACCCTTTCCATCCTAATTTCAAGTTGATATAAACCATAATGGAAAAAAGAATTCATAAATTTCAAGCAAGATGCACCAATAAACAAGAAGCGATGAAAACCAGAATCCCCAATATTGAACATACAGAAAAAAAAATCCAGAAATCCAAAGCCACAGACCTCTGCTACAACTTGTTCAGCTTCAAGCAGGCAATCTAAATTCACGTCAACGACCAACCGAGAAACCGGCTAAGAAATTCCACGAACAGAGAGATGAGACGCGGAAAACTAAAAAGAAAAGAGATACCATCCGAACAAAACGCGATAAAAGCATAGAAACCTCGATCTTAGTCCATTCAAGGAGGTTCCATGAACCAGGGCCTTCCATCTTCTCCGACTCAGAGGCGTCTCTAAGCGACGAAGTTCTGCCGGGCCGTGGTTTCCGAGAACCATCCATTCGCGGCAAACCGACAGCTCCAACTCTGCAATTGCTCGACACTCGCCGGAGAGAGAAAGAGAGCGACGTGACTCGTCTCACCTGCCGTTCAAGAAAAGTTTTCCAACTGCCCCCGAACTCAACTGGGCCCTCCCTATAAATCGTAATTACTTGTCCTTTTTTGTTCCTACGGTTAATTCCACGATCTTTACCCAAATTTCAGTTCCATGAAATTAAGCTGTAATTAATTTCATACCCTTTGAAGCTCCTCGATAATCATCCTCGAACAACCCAAAAAAATTAAAAAATTTGTAGGTTTTCAAGCTCTGCCCTCTCTCTCTCTCTCTCTGGGCTGTTAAAGAGTCATCGCTGCAGAGGTCATCAAACATCCGAAGATTTTAATTGCACAGATGGAAAAAACAAATCCTCTAATTCTGGTGAATCGCAGGATAGAAAACATTCAAGGTGGCACAAAGATGATCATTATTATTATCAAAGAAGTAACTAAGACGAAGCTATTAATAAAAAGGGAAAAAGCAGTATTTACACTCTTAGAAGTGGAAATTGACGGGCTATATTTCAATCCCAAATTATATTTTTAGAACCTAACAAACAACTCACCAATTTATAACAATGTTTAGAAGCTCAAACTTTACTATTAAAACATGAACTGTAGGAGCTGCGTGTCGTTTAATGCGGAAAGGCGTCTCCTCGCCTGTGAATGTACAATTCAAATACATTTACCAATTCGTCAAGCTTGTTCTTCATTGGTTGGCTCATAGCCAGTCGATTTCACGAATGAAGTTCAGCCATCGAGCTCTAAATATTCATCGTATTTTCTATTACTAGTAGTAGCGCATTCCAGCAGAGCTTTTGCATCGAGTTGTCTACCGAATCTCCATACATAATTCAAACCGACGAGAAGCTCAGTGATGACTGCTTCGACCTTTTCCTGATTGGCAAAGTAAAGGGTTTGTACAAGAAGCACATTTGTCCTTGAAACCATATTTTGCTGCTCAAAACTTCGCTCCGATTGCCATCTTATCATGTTATGAGCAAGTGGCGAAAGCCAATCCAATATCCCCATCATTGCTTCGCTCCACTCTGCAGCTAGAACCGTGTCGTAGATCGACGCAGCCAAGCCAGTTGAGAATGGCTTTAGCCTAGCTCTAAGGGAAGTTCTAATGGTTGCAGGTAGCATATTGTACAAGTCCTCTCTTGCATCGAGGCCAATCAGGTGAGGCGAGGCTGCGAGTTTTTCAATTACAATGATGACATTTGCATAGTGTAGAGATAGAGCACTGGCCCCAAGACTTTCGGGTGGTGCATCCAATAATTTGGACTTGAAATTGAACGACGATTTGCAAAGATCAGCATTTCTACACGGATTAACAAAGTCGGAAATAGAATCTCTAGTTCCATTGAGAATCTCCGAGTGAAAACCATTAAAATTTAAGTGGCGACCTACAATGGGAGAACGATCTCTTGATATTGCAGGCCCCTTAAGAGGTTCAACTGGAATTGACCTGTTTGATTTCTGCTGCAGTTTCTTGGAATTACCATGCATTGGAAGAACACCAGATAGCCATGGTTTTCTGCTGCTTTTTACTGTTTCAGGAATTACCCTCTGAGTTTGATCTTTTCCAGAGTTATGGCTTGAGATAGGACCTGATAGTGTAACTGATCCCAGAAGAGATCCTGAATAGAAATTGTCTATTCTATCAGTTTTTGAAAACTGCCCTGATTTCACACTAATTCTCCTCAAAGGACCTGAAGCAAATCTTGCAAGGCCATTCTTGGTAGGATGTAGTAAAGATTGAATTACAGTCGAAACCGATTGACTTCGTGAGATGTTATAATTTTGTAATCTTGAATCATTCCTTGAACCAGATTCTACCATCTGCTCGATTCCAAATACATGTTTAATCCTGCAAAATATGGTGAAAAGAGATCGAGCAAGAAGAAAAACTGTGTAATCATAAGTTCTGTTCCACAGAGAAAGCTGACGAAAATTCTTCAAATCCTGCTGTTTTCTAGCAACCTTCTTCTGTAACTCAATCAGATTTGCCCTGTCGAAATTTTCACTTTCTTTCATCCTCCTCATTGATCGTTCAAGATCCGAAAGAGTTTCTATTTCTTGATACAAAGTCACATTCACAGAGATAAATCTTTCCATTTTGCTCACTTTCTTTTCCATTTGTTTATAGGAAAATATCCAATCGTAAGGAGTAACATCATTTTGAATTAAATCATTAAATAAATGCTCAAAGTTCTTCAAACCCGGATCACTGCATTTCCTCCCAAGCCTAGCAACAGCTTTCGCTGCGCGTGTTACGTTCTCTACCAACTCTGCACATATTAAACGGACAATATACTCTTCGTCATCAGACACAAGCTTTTTTAAACCCACTGACTTCGATATCTCGTCCCTCAACTTAGTTATCTGCTTATCACTCAAAAGCACCCACAGGTGGATCAGCTTAGACATTAAGCTCGCAACTTCAAATGCCAATACTCCTACCGAAGCTTTCTGTGGACTATCTTTGCTTTTTCTTGTGTTCTTCAAAAGACTGTGAAACCATGACCCTGAAACCATCTCTTACACCCTTATATGTAGTAAACAGAGTATTGGTCTGATCAAACAACCAGCCCTAAATTGATAAGAAACTGCATTGAGAAGAAACAATTTTCAGAAAATAATTTTTTTTCAGAAAACCAACTATCAACATCAATGTATTCACCTCTAAAAATTAGAAGTTTGGTAAATTTGCAAGCTTTGTATTAGTTCCTTGTGGCTCATCATAGTGCAGTAGCTTTGTTCTTCAATAAAAAAAAAAATAAAAAAAGTGAAACAAAAGTAACATTTTTGCTTTTCGATCATGACGAACTAAGTATAATATACCATCCAAACGCGTACTTTCGGCCATATCTGATCCACACAGATTTACAAACTGGTAAAAGCTCAAAATGTTCACGACTTCATAAATTTCTATAGAATACACGTACACATCTGAATCAACCGAAGCACCCACCGAATCCTCACTTCTTTCACTCCATCAAATACTATCCTGCTCATGCCTCCGACATTACAAAGCTATTTGAACTCTCATGAAAAAGAAAAACGAAAAGAATAAATTTATCCAAAAAAATACAGAAAACACTATTCAGGAGATGCTACTACTGATCGTAGCTCAAAAATGTTACCGACACGAGAAACCCACGCCATAAAAAAGCAAAATCATATCCATAGCGGGGAAAAAACAAAAAATAGAAAAAGAAAACAGTGAATATTTTCCAGATTCCAAGAAAAACTCACCGATCAAGCAGGATTCCAGCGGCAGCAAAGCACAGAGAAAAGCAGAGGAGAGGGAGAGAGAGAGAGTTAGCGAGAAAGCCAGATGGAGGACTCAACTTGACTACTTGAGGGTGAGGAAGCAGAAAAAAATAAGGAAAAGGAAACCAGAAAACGAGTAGAATTAAAGTTATGAAACTTTTTTATTGTATTTGCAAAAAGGGGTCTCAATTCATCGGTTATTTCCCTGATACCCCTTTGATAAATCGGCTTGGTTTTTTTTATCATATATCTATCCCTCCTGGTGGGTCGATTATATTCAATTATAACAGAACTAAAATTCACTTGATCCGATGCAAAACCAAAAATTTGAATTGATTTTTTATTCGAATTCATTTACATTTTCGTTTGCATGATTTGAATTTTCATTGGGCTTTAAAAATCAAAACATCCAAGCTAATCAAACTGAGAGATTGTTTGGGTCGACTTAAATGTTTAGCCTGACTCAACTTCTGAATTGCTTCATAAATTTCGAGTAAAGTCGATGATCGACCCGACCCAAACTTACGAGTTACAACGAAACCCACTAACTATGAATTGAATCCAAAGCCAAAAACCGGCCTGAAATTGCTTTAGGTTCAAACTAAGTTCCGGTTAGCAGAAATCGCACCTGCATCTGGTTTTCGAATACGAAACAAACCCAAATGATTGGTTGTCCCAGTCAAATCAACCCAACCCGAGCAGGTGTATTTAATGGGAATGTAGTTAGGAAGTGTTTCACAAGGTTTAGGTAAGAGGATTTGGCATTAAATGAGAGTTCAAATAGCTGTAAGAAACTGGGAGGCTCCAGATTATCGGAAAACTATGATAACAGATGGTGAAGGTTCGTGGGGTCGAGGTGTGGTGTTTTGGAACAGCGCCAGAAGCAAGCATGGAGCAAAATAAAGCTACATTTATTATAATAATTAATCAAAATTTCCTACAACAATGTCAAATTTATTGTTCTACAAAAGACAAAAATAAATAAATAAGTAACTCCTAAGCTAAATATGCAAGTAAAATGCAGAAAACAATATGAATTTAAAAAAAAAACGTGGTTTAGCCTCTTTCTAATGCCTCCATTTTTCAAAATACGAAGCGAGAAGAGAGCGAGTCGAACCTGCAGCTAGATCGGCTGACTTGACTCGACGCTGCATCGGACAACTTCATCCGAGTTCTTTCTGGAACATTCCGGAGGTTAGTTTGCACCGGAAAAAAAAAAAAAAAAAACTGTGCATAGGATTTGTCAAGGTTGTCAGATACTTATCCTCCAAGCGACTTCTGCTTGTATCCATGCTTCATCCTTTCAAATAGCTTGTCTTTTGTTTTCCTCTTCTTGTCCATCTTTAGCCTGTACCTTTCTTCCCTCTCCCTCTCATAAATTCCTTTCCAATGAACTTCTCCGGTCAATGGCCATAGCCACTTTGCCCTTGGATGGTCTCCGTCGTCGGCCGCCTCTGCCAAATCTTCGTCCATACTCTTTAAAATCGTTATATCGAAATATTTTCCCCACATAAATCCTTTGCGTTTTTCCACGGGATGCTGCTCTTCGAGCAAACCGGAATGTGGATCTATATATACCATTTTCCGTCCACTGTGGTAAGCCCAAACGTTAACTAGAATTTCTAGAACCCGGCAATAGCAGTGTTTTTCCTATCAATGTGGGCAAAGAGAAACAAGAGTTTTCAACTTCTAGAATCGAGAGTTTGACCAAATAGTTATCTAGTATAGGACATCCACAACGTACCTCTAGCTTCGAGGAGCTTAACAAACACTTAAAGTTTGGAGAGCGACTGACGTTGGTGTTCAATTCATCTAGAGAATCAGCGAACATCCTGAAGTTCCAAAATGATAACATTTGATTGGACAAACAGGAAAGGTCGTTTTAATGTAATAACAGAGTACAATAAAATTTGATCAGGAAAGAGTATCAGCTAAGGTATGATAGTTCAT
>QAOC01007346.1:2375-26317 GCA_003255005.1 Begonia fuchsioides | reverse complement strand
ATTCAAGGTTTTGGAACAAATTAATAATAATGCTTATGAGATTGAGTTGTCAGGTGAGTATGGAGTTTCAGCAACTTTCAGTGTGCAAGATCTATCACTATGAGGAGGATGATGACAAAGATTTGGAGGAGAACAACCTTTTTGATTTGAGGACGAATCATGAAACACCTAAGGAGGATGATGTGCCTCAAAGTGAAATTACATAGTCAAGAGCCAAGACTTTAACTAACAAACTTGCTCATTTTACAGCAAAGTATGTGGAGCATAATATGGAGACGAACCCTTCAATTATGGACATGGAGCTTCCTAAGCATGTACTACATTGTGACTTAGCTAAAGAAGTTACTTAAATAAGACACTTGAAAGGTTGCTAGAATCTACTTGAAGAAGCAACCAAGAAGTTGAATAATAAAGATATGTCTTTAATTAGCATGTTATATTATTATTATGTAATGTTTCATTTGCTGGAGTCATAATATGAAATAACAACTCTTGGATATGAAATATCAATCCAAGGTTGACTAGGAACTCGAAGAGAAATATACTTTCCATGTGGTTTGATTTTTTATTTAGCTTTCCTACACTCGATACATTTATCATAAATTATTTCCACTTCATGTCTAATTTTTAGCCAATAAAAGTGCTCACATAAAACCGTTAGGTTTTTCTCACAACAAAATGTCTCATTAATCCTCCCGCATGGGTTTTCCTAACAAATAGTTCTCTCAAGGAACATTTGAGAACACAAAGTTTATCTTTTTTAAAAAAAACAACCATCATGTCTATAATAATCTAAATATGCAATCTTTACATATAATTGAAAGATCGAGATTAACCTAAGTGGGGGTGAATTAGGTTAACTAAAATTTTTTGATTACTAAGTCAAGTTCGTGCGAATTGTTTAGTTATATCTAAAACTCTAATGCGGAATAATTAAACAAGTAAATAAGAGTTTAGAGTAAGAGAAATTGACACTGGTTTGGTAACGCGGTTTGGCCAACCTTGCCTACATTCGTGCTTCAAGGTACCTCCTTCAAGATCCTTCTCGCTTAACCTTGAGCTTTACTCCGATTGACTTACGGGTGTCAACCAAACCTTTTGACTCTTTTCTTGTAGAAGGCTCACCCCTTTTACAATAAGCGTTCAAGGAACGAGTTACAAGTTGTACGGTTTTTAATAAACCGACTCACTCAAGCTCAAGAAGGATATACAAGTTTAAGTACAAGGATTTGAGAGAGTAAAAGTTTGAGAAATAAATTTCGCAGCAATTCGGCGTAGTTTTCTCTCGGTAAAATCGTTGGTCAAAAGTGAGACCGCTTCATCTATTTATAGATTGCTGCAAAATTGTCCAGTTCGGTCGACACAAGTACTTCTGCGGTCGACACAAAGCACTAGCCGGTAGACACATCAAAATATAGCTGTTGTGAAGTTTCTGACCGTTGGTGTTGTTCTGCTGAATTGGGTCGACACAAATGTTGTTGGGGTCGACACAAAATCTTCTCTAAAAATTGTTGGGGTCTACACAATCTTTGTGCGGTCGACACAACCTAGAAGAATCCTTCTCTGGAAAATCTGGGGATGACACAATGTTTGTGTTGTCGACACAACCTAGAAGAATCCTTCTCTGGAAAATCTGGGGTCGACACAAAAACTTTTGGGGTCGACACAAACACTAAAGGATTCGTCTCTGGAAAAAGCTAGTGACACACTCCACGAATGTGGAAGTGTCGGGATAGGAGAAAGCAATGCAATCTGCCAATGAGAAGAAGGACTAAAACAGAAACAGGGGATTGTGGCTGTTAGAACTCCAATTGCATACAGGCTTTTTGACACCCCCGAGAACCATGACATGCACGAGAGCTCTCACCAACCGGAGGGTGTGATGACCCGTAGCCGAGCAAGGAGAATTGCTAACATGTTTGTTGATTGTGCAGGGATAACAATGCCAATTTGTGATTTCCATGTGCTAATTTTATGAAATTTGGTTTGTGAGTTCCAAATTCACATCTGGAAATATTTTTTTTTGCATGTCACTCCAAGATTTCATCAATTAGAAGTTGTGCACGTTCCTTTCTCCACCTTTCTAGTGAATCACTCAATTCAGACCCATTTTGTCGACCTAATTCCAAATTTCCATAACTTGTAATCCAGACGTGAGTTTTCCTCCAAAAACCTACCATTCTCTCCCCCCTTCATTGAAGTTAGTTTCTGCCAATTTTCGACCTCCCAGATTACCCACATCAACAGTTGTGGAGAGGTCTTTCCATACCTTCTGCACTGCCTAAGACAGTTTTGTCTGTTTGTGCACCAGAAAGTCACCCGTGCCATTTTAAGTTATCCACGTGCTTTCACTCTGAAATTTTAAGCAAAGTTAGCCCATTCCCTTAAGTTTCAGTCCGCCAGATATTAGCCTAAACGCACGAGTCCATTTGTGGATTCGTCCAATATTCTCCCCTGTTTCTGCTGACCCTAATGTTCTCGGCAGATTGCAATTGCTTGTTTTCCTTTGCCTTATCTTTCCCGACACCTCCTCCTACTCAGAGTGTGTCATCTGGTTTCAGAGCATAGTTTTCCCTTCCCATCCGTCCATTGCTTGCTCTTAGTTTCAATTGATCTTTGTGACACATTTGGATTGAAAAATGACGACTAGAAGTGGCGCGGTTTTACCTTCTAGCCGAGAAGCTCCATCCACAAGCAAGCCACATAACCCTCGGCTAACAACTCCTCAAGAAACTGAAGTTAGACTCCAAAATCAGATTGATGACCTAACTCAACGCCTTGATAAAAGGTTTGATATGTTGATGCAAAGGATGGAGGCAATGACTAATGCAACCCGCCAACCGGCTTGATGTGCCATCGGATCCAAACGCGGCACATGACACGGCCCACACGACCTCGGCCACGGCCCATACGACCACCCCCTCGGCCACCGAGGCTTTTGCTAACATTGTTGCTCATTTTGCAGGTACCATACATTTAGCAACACCCTCCGAGGATGATCGGGAGAAGCCTTTGGTTTCACTCTCGTGGCTCACGGAGGATGGCGCGGCCCATGCCGCGCCCAACTAGGGCCTCGGCCACCATTAGCCAATAAGTGGCCAAGTGCCACACGGGTGCCACCGAATAGCGAGGACATCCACCAAATAAAGAAGGAAGAAAGCCCAGCCCAAGGAGTCAACCAATTCATAAGGATGATCGGATGAAGTCAAGAAAGCGCATCACCGCGCGCGCACCACCCCGGCCCAGCAACGTCAAATTCACGCAGCCGCGCGCGCGCCAGCCCGGCCCGGCAACGCCGCTCTCGGACACGGACAGAATCCCGGATATTGCGGACCAAATCTTGGACATTCGGACATCAAGCAATATTAATGGAAATGTCCCATGCCAAATTCCTCGGACATAAAGACAAGATCAGAAGAGATCCCTTGCAGCTATAAGAAGAAGATTCGCACGAGGAAAATCCCGAAAGATCTGGAGTTGACACATTTGAAGACCCACTCGGCCAACCATGGGCCGAGTGCATATTTACCCGTGCCAAAAGCTTAGAGAACTCTGCTATCTATTAAAGAGGACTAACCCAACCGGAAAATCAGCCGTGCGCATTTGAAGCCAGCGACCAGCCCAGCGATCCGGCCCATTTCTAGCGGCCGGATCCAACTTCAATCGGCTTCCCAAAAATCAGCCGTGCGCATCCGATTCCCGCTCGATCCAATCTTTTGAATTAATTCAAAGGCCATAATTCCAGCAAGCTCAATCAAGGATCGCTGTCCAACACTTTCACGCGGATTGCTATCCTACGGCCGAGCATTCTTCCATTTACTTTCCTTAGTTAATTTTGTCTTTAAATAAGTTGTAAGCCTCGATTAGTAGGCAGTGAAAATTTGATAATACAAGAGCTTAGAGCCTTCTTATCAAACTCCCTCAATCGACCAAGTTCTCCGGTGCGTCACATCCGGCCGACGAACGTCAACCCTTAGCCGAGACTCGGTGCGTAACATCCGAGCGACGACCAAGGCCTACCGATCCAAACACTCTCGGTTACTCGAGTGTTTAGACCGCCCTCACCTCACCAACATTTCCGACAGCTTCCATTACTTTGCACCATCCCGGGTAATCATCATCACTCCCTCCACGAACCACTCTTCGATTCCCTCGAGCCATTTCCTCATACCCATCATCCCACTTCCGCAAAACCCCTATTTACCGAGTGAAATACTCACCATTTTCCCAAAACCACCAAGTTACCCCATCCGCGCCCTAATCCTCCTTCCCGGGCGCATCTCGAGCATCCACGGTACGCCTTAGCGCGATCCCCGTGACCAAAGGCACACCACGGCTACACCCGGAAGAAGGGCCGGAGGAATTGACTGAGGCCGACCAATGAACATCATGGATTCGGATGAAGAATTGAACCATGTGGATCGGCCATTTAAAGAAGATGACCTTCGGCACCATAAAGTTAACATCCCACCTTTTAATGGTTCATGCAATGGTGATATTTTCCTGGATTGGTTAGATAAGGTGGAAAAAAGTATTTGAATGCTTCAATTACTCCGAGAGAACCAAAATACAACTAGTGTCTCTAGAATTCCATGGATATGCTAGTTTGTGGTGGGAGAGTTTGAAGGCTCAAAAGAGGATAAACCGTGAGGATGAAATCACAACCTGGAGGACCATGAAGGAGTATATGAGAAGGAGGTTTGTACCTCACCATTATAAGCAAGAATTGTTTTACCAACTTCAAGGGCTACGGCAAGGAACCTCCTCAGTTGAAGAGTATCTCACGGAATTTGAGACTTTGAGAATAAGGTGTGATTTGGAGGAGCCATCGGAGCAAATTGTGGCAAGATTTTTGAGAGGATTGAACAAAGAAATTGGAGACATAGTGGAGCTCCAAATGGTTGAAACCTTGGATGATGTGATCCAAGTGGCCTTACGGGTTGAGAGACAACTCAAGAGAAAGGGCAAGCCCACTAGTAATCGATTCTCACAACAATACAATACCCCTTACAAGGCCAAACTTAAACCGGAAGAGAAGTTTCCTCCAAAGAAGCCGTGGCAACAAAAAAATGATGAGGGAGTACCTAAGCTCTTGGACAATGCAAATCGGCCAAGAGCAAGAGAGATTAAATGTTTCAAGTGCCTCGGCTTGGGACACATTGCTTGTCAATGCCCGAACAAAAGAGTAATGGTTATGCTCGAGGGAAGCAATGAGGTGGTAAGTGAAGATGAGCCTATTGAAGATGTTGGGGAAAAAGCCGAGCCAAAGGAAGAAATTTGCCATGCACAAGAGGGACCTCTACTTATGGTGATCCGAAGGGTGCTAACCTCCCAAAGCCAACCCGAAGATGCACAAAGGGAGAACCTATTCCATAGCCGGTGTCTCATCCAAGGCCGAGTATGCCCCCTAATAATTGATGGAGGGAGTTGCACAAATGTGGCCTCCAAGGACTTGGTGGAGAAACTTGGCCTCAAAACCGAAGAGCACCCGATGCCTTACAAATTAAGGTGGCTAAATGACAAGGAGGATATCAAGGTCACCAAAAGAACCAAGGTGGAGTTCTCAATCGGAAGATATGGGGACTCAGTCGTGTGTGATGTAGTCCCCATGAATGCAAGCCACATTTTGCTGGGACGGCCATGGCAATTTGATAGGAAAGCAATACATGACGGCTACACCAACCAATATTCTTTTAAATGGGGAGGAAAGAACATCAAGTTGACCCCTCTTGGGCCGGATCAAATAGCAAAAGATGAGGCCTCTAGAAGAGAAGGTGCTGCCAAACAAGTTTTACTAATGACAAGGAAGGAATTGGATTGTTCCATCCAACAAAGTGAACCAATCATCCTCATTATATTTCGGGAGAGGTTAGAAGAAATAGGAGGGGCCCCAAAGGAGGTAGTGGTACTACTTGAGGAATACAAGGATGTCTTTCTCGAAGACTTACCTCATGGCCTACCTCCAACCCGAGGCATAGAGCATCAAATCGACTTGCAACCGGGAGTGATGCTCCCTAATCGGCCCTCCTATCGCATGAACCCCGAGGAGACCAAGGAGTTGCAACGACAGGTTCAAGAACTTTTGGACAAAGGGTACATTCGTGAATCATTGAGTCCATGCTTGGTACCCGCATTATTGGTGCCAAAAAAGGATGGAAGTTGCCGCATGTGCGTAGACAGCAGAGCAATCAACAAAATAACCATCAAGTATAGATTTCCCATGCCTAGACTTGAAGATCTTTTGGATGAACTCAGCGGGGCAACATATTTTTCCAAGATTGACTTGAAGAGTGGCTATCACCAAATCCGGATGAATAGTGATGGAAAACAAGCCGGCTCGATCCCGTTGGAGCCGGAAAAAATTGGCTCACCGAGCCAAACGAGCTGAGCCTGACGAGCTTTTTTTAAAAAATTGTGGCTCGAGCCGGCTCGCGAGCCACGAGCCAAACGAGCCGAGCCCGAGCCCAAGACTGCCGAGCCAAACGAGCTGAGCCCAACGAGCTAAAATAAAATAAAATTATATTGTAAAACATATGTGTTATTATTGGTATTGTTGGAAAATTTATTTTATTCATGCAAAAAAAAAAGTGATTGAAATTGAAACATCTCAACAAATTAATATATTAATTTGACATTTGCATCACTATATATTAGATGCATCCCAACTAGGTTGGCACCCATCTAATTGTCAATCATGTGCAAAAATGTCAAAAGTAAAATAGAAGATAAAGAAAAAAAATATGAAAATACAAATTACAATGTAATGTTTAAAATTGGAAGTTAAATCTAGTCTTCAAAATCCAAATCTTGAAATTCTTCTACTATGTCGTCTTCTCATTTTTGATCTCTTGTAACGGCGTCGTTCCAATCTTTTAAGCATATAAGTGCCTCCACAAGATCCGATGCAAGTCTCCCGCGTCGATCATCGTATACACGTCCACCTGCACTAAAAGCACACTCGGAAGCTACAGTTGAAACTGGAGGTGTTAGTACATCACGTGCCATGTTGGAAAGGATGGGAAATGAAGTGGCATTGAGTTTCCACCAACCCAAAATATCAAAATTTTCGTCACCATAAGCAATTTCTGGACGAGTTTCAAGATAACTATCGAGTTCATTTCTTTGTGAATTGTAAGATTGAACGTCGCTAGCTATTTCATACAATATGTCAGCCATAAAATCTTGTGATGCTCTACCACCACTACCATGACTAGAACTTGGACAACTACGTGAAGAAGAAGTTGTACGATTAACATTTGAATATTTCAATTCATAAGAAAAATATAAAATATCAATGTCATGTCTTAATTGACCAGTAGTAATTGAAGAGGAAACACCTAAATTAGCAGAAATTTTATCCACCATTAAACACGTTCCTTTTAATTTAAACGTAGGATGCAGTATGCATGCAAAACAAAATATATTAGGAATGTCAAGCCAATATTTTTTAAATTTTGTTTCCATTTTATGGAGAATACCAGAAAATTCCCTAATGGTTCTATATTTGTTAAATGTCCCAGTTAATTTAATGAAAATTGGAAGAACAAGATGAGTGGTGGGATAATAAATTCCCGAACATTGCTTTGTAGCTTCAAAAAATGGTTTGAGAAAATCAAGAAATAAATTAGCAATTTCGCAACTAGTATGATCTAGAGTAATAGAATTTGTTTTTTCATTAATATAATTACAAATAACTAACCAATATGGCTTAACATTTTCTAACATTAAATACGTAGAATTCCATCTAGTAGCTACATCAGTTTTTAATTTTCTAGGTTTAATGCAAGAACTTTTACAAAAATCTCTATATTCTTGTTGTTGTGCGTTAGATGCAATAATATAACAAATTGCAGACCTAATAGATTCAAGATGGGGGGAAATATAAGACATTCTGTCTTGAACAACTAAATTCAAAATATGACAAATACATCTCAAGTGAAAAATAGAATTATGCGTATCATCTAGTTGAAATAAATTTTTAAAATGAGTAATAGCAACATCATTCGAAGAAGCATTATCAAGAGTAATACTAAAAATTCTATCTTTAATACTATATTCTTGCAAAATTGAAACAATATCACGAAAAATAGTGATGCCACTGTGAGGATACTCACAACTACGAAATCCTAAAATTCTTTTGTTTAATTGCCAAGAATCATCAATAAAATGAGAAGTTATAACTATATATCCTAAAGCATTAGGTGCACTCCATAAATCAGATGTAATGGAAATCGACATATTACGAGTGTGGGAAAAAAATTCAGTTAATTCATTTTTCATATTATTATACATTTTAATAATATCATTTCTAGCGGTGCTTCTAGGGACTCGTCTAAATTTAGGATTAACATATTCTTTTTGAAAATTTTCAAATAGCTCACTATCGAACATAGCTAATGCTATCTCAGATTGGGCTAAATACTTTGCTACTCCTTCTCTCAATCTATTATGAGAATATATGAAATTTCCACTACCACTAGCATTTAAGAGCAATTGTGTAGGTCCTCTCATTTGTTCATTTTCATGGCATTTACTGTAATGCCTACCAAGGGTGCTAGTAGTACTACCAGACAAGTATGCATAATTTTCAGTGCAATAATTACATTGTGCTCTTCTTTCTAATTTTCCACTACCAGACAAGTATGCAGCTTCTTTCTAATTTTCCACTACCAGACAAGTATGCAGCATGACTGTTTAGGGGGGGACTTCCACCCGTTGAACGGTCATGTTTGGGCCTTGGGGGGGGGGGGACTTCCCCCCGTTGAACGGTCTAATGACCGTTCAAAGGTCGAATCAGAATGGAGGCGAATGGCGATTGGGGCCTGGGGGCGTCGGGGCGATCTCTACCAGCCGCCAGGATTGAAGCTTCGTTTCCAATTTCCACACGTTCGGAGAATGGGGGCGAACGGTCGGAAGTCGATTGGGGGCGATTATACGAAAGTCGATTGGGTGGAAATGGAATGCGACCGAAGATTAAGGGCTATTCTACTACCGGCGATTGGGTGGAAGAATGGGCGTTGGAAGTCGGCGTCGGGGTTGGGTCGGCCGATCCAAAAGAACGGCGTTTGGGCTTCGGAAGTCGGGAGTCGGCGTTGGGGTGGGGTGTAAGGACGGCGACGGCGTCGGGCGTCTCCACGTTCGCCGGTGGCCAGTGCAAGCTCGGCGGTCTTATTCTACTTCTTCTCCATTTCTTCATCCAGTCTACGGCAACGGGCACGAGCAGAAGAACGGCAGTTGGAAGTCGGGCATCGGTGTTGGGGTTGGGTCAGCCGATCCAGAAGAACGGCGATTGGGTGTCGGAAGTCGGGTGTCGGTGGCGTTGGGGTTGGGTGTGAGGACGGCGACGCCGTCGGGCGTCTTCCGACTCATGAGCTTGACGCCAGCCAGTGGCCACGTCGGCCAGTGCGAGCTCGCGAGCCCGACGCCGGCCAGTGGCCACGTCGGCCACTGCGAGCTCGCGAGCCAGACGCCGGCCAGTGGCCACGTCTGCCAGTGCGAGCTCGCGAGCCCGGCTCACGAGCCCAACTCGCTTCGCGAGCCTGAGCACCGAGCTCGAGCTAGGCTCGGACCGCTACAGTACCGAGCCAAACGAGCGAGCTGGCTCGCTAGCTCGCTCGTTTGACATGTCTAGATGAAGGAAGGCGACGAATGGAAAATGGCTTTCAAGACAAAGTATGGCCTCTTCGAATGGTTAGTGATGCCTTTCGGGCTATCTAATGCCCCTAGCACATTTATGAGATTGATGAATTATGTGCTAAATGGTTTCTTGGGAAAATTTGTGGTTGTCTACTTTGATGATATTTTGGTGTATAGCCGAAGCTATTTGAATCACTTGGACCACCTTCGGGTAGTGTTTGACACACTTCGGAAAGCACGGCTTTATGGAAACCTTAAGAAGTGTGCTTTTGTACAAGAGAGGGTGCATTTTTTGGAATTCATTATCTCTCATAAAGGTATGGAGGTGGATCAAGCAAAAATAGAGGCAATTCGGGATTGGCCTACTCCAAGGACAATCTCGGAAATAAGGAGCTTCCATGGCCTAGCATCCTTTTATCGGAAGTTCATTAATGGGTTTAGTACAATTGTGGCACCCCTTACCGATTGTACAAAGAAAGGAAGAGAGTTTGAATGGACCTCCAATTGCCAAAAAACTTTTGATCAAATCAAGGAGGAACTTTGCAAGGCACCCGTACTCATGTTGCCCGACTTCAACAAAGTCTTTGAAATAGAATGTGATGCTTCGGGAATGGGAATTGGGGTGGTTCTAACTCAAGAAGGCAGACCATTGGCATACATTAGTGAGAAGTTAAAGGGAGCCATCTTGAACTATTCAACCTATGACAAGGAGTTTTATGCTCTAGTCCGAACCATAGAAATTTGGCAACATTACCTCCTCCCAAAGGAATTTATAATCCATACCGACCATCAAGCTCTCAAACATATTAAAAGTCAAGGAAAGCTTAGTAAGAGACATGCTAAATGGGTGGAGTTTCTTGAACATTTTCCTTACATCATCAAGTATAAGAAGGGAGAAACCAACATAGTCGCCGATGCACTTTCTAGGCGCACTATCCTCCTAACCGAGCTCAACTCTAGAATTTTGGGATTCGAATGGATCAAGGGAGCTGACAAGGTAGATCCAGACTTTGGAGTATTGTTTGAAAGGAGCTTGAACAAAGAAGATTGTGGACATTACCTCTCGGATGCATACCTTTTCAAAGGTGGCCGATTATGCATCCCTCAAGGTGGACTCCGGGAATCACTTATCAAGGAAGCTCATGAAAGGGGCCTTGCTGGACACTTCGGGGACAAGAAGACAATGGAGGCACTCAAAGAACATTTCCATTGGCCTCACATGATTCGGGATGTGCACAAATGGGTGGAGAAGTGCATTGTTTGCAAAAAGGCCAAAAGCCGAGTGCTCCCTCAAGGAATGTATATGCCATTGCCTATTCCTAGCCATCCTTGGGTGGAGATCAGCATGGACTTCATCTTGGGACTCCCTCGGACAAGTAGAGGCAAGGAGGCAATAATGGTGGTGGTAGACCGATTCTCAAATGGAAATCTTCAAGGAAGTGGTACGTTTACATGGTATCCCTATTTCTATAGTTTCAGATAGAGATACAAAGTTTTTAAGTGCCTTTTGGAAGACCTTGTGGAGAAAGCTTGGGAAAAAATTATTATTTAGCATTTCATTCCATCCACAAACCGATGGCCAAACCGAAGTTGTCAACCGGTCCTTGGGGAGTTTATTGAGAAGCGTAGTAGGAAAGAAGTTGTCGGATTGGGACATTCAATTGCCCTTTGTGGAGTTTGCATATAACCGAAGCAAGCATAGCACAACTCAAGCTACACCCTTTGAGGTAGTCTACGGGTTCAATCCCTTGACACCACTTGATTTGGTGCCATTGCCTTCTAAAGATATTGCCAACCCCGATGGAGCAAGCAAGGCCAAGCAAGTTAAAGGTTTGCATGAGAAGGTGCGAAAGGCAATTGAAAAGAAGAATTCTTCCTATGCAAAATTTGCCAACCGAGGCCGAAAGAATGTAGAATTCAAGATTGGTGACTTGGTGTGGCTGCTTCTAAGGAAGGATAGATTTCCAAAACAAAGAAAGTCCAAGCTTCTTCCAAGAGCCGACGATCCTTTTGAGATCATGGAGAAAATCAACAACAATGCTTACAAATTGAAGCTACCCGGGGATGATGGAGTCTCGGCCTCATTCAACGTACAAGACTTATCACCATATGTGGATGACCATGAAGAGGAGGAAGCTGTGGAGAACCCCTTAGATTTGAGGAAAAATCCTCAAACACCCGGAAGGGATGACACGCCCGAGAACCATGACATGCACGAGAGCTCTCACCAACCGGATGGTGTGATGACCCGTAGCCGAGCAAGGAGAATTGCTAACATGTTTGTTGATTGTGCAGGGATAACAATGCCAATTTGTGATTTCCATGTGCTAATTTTATGAAATTTGGTTTGTGAGTTCCACATTCACATCCGAAAATATTTGTTTTTGCATGTCACTCCCAAATTTCATCAATTAGAAGTTGTGCACGTTCCTTTCTCCACCTTTCTAGTGAATCACTAAATTCAGACCCATTCTGTCGACCTAATTCCAAATTTCCATAACTTGTAATCCAGAGGTGATTTTTCCTCCAAAAACCTACCATTCTCTCTCCCCCTTCATTGAAGTTATTTTCTGCCAATTTTCAGCTTCCCAAATTACCCACATCGACAGTTGTGCAGAGGTCTTTCCATACCTTCTGCACTGCCTAAGACAGTTTTGTCTGTTTGTGCACCAGAAAGTCACCCCGTGCCATTTTAAGTTATCCACGTGCTTTCACTCTGAAATTTTAAGAAAAGTTAGCCCATTCCCTTAACTTTCAGTCCGCCAACTATTAGCCCAAACGCACGAGTCCATTTGTGGGTTCGTCCAGTATTCTCCCCTATTTCTGCTGACCTTAATGTTCTCGGCATATTGCAATTGCTTGTTTTCCTTTGCCTTATCTTTCCCGACACCTCCTCCTACTCAGAGTGTGTCACTTTTCGGCTGAAATTTTGGGGACATAGACTTTAGGGAAGGAACTGAGTTTGGTCAAGATTAGAGTGAAAGCACGTGTGGATCATAAAATGGCACGTGGACACATTTAGAGGCACAAACAGACAAAATACCAATTGGCAGAGCATTAGGTGGGAGAGACATCTGCACAACTCCTAATGCCGGTGACCTGAGAAGGTGATTGACAGAAACCAATTTAAATGAAAGAGGAATAAACTACACTTGGTTAGAGGAAAAAGCACAGGTAGAATAAAAGATACGAGGGATTGAAAATTGGTCGACAAAACTTTCAAAATTCAGGTACTCAGGTGAAGGACAGAGGATAGCTGCATGCACAACTTTTAATTGGGCAGACCTGGGAGTGAGATGAATAGCCAATACTTCAAGACGTGAAATAAGAACTCACAGCCAGATTTTGACGATTTTAGCACGAGGGAAACAAAAAATAGCACTGGAGACACTTTGGGGACTCAAACAGATTCTCGGGTAAATTAAAATGGCAGCAACCAATTAGAAAACAACCAAGAACCAAATTACATAAACGGGATGAAGGCTATATGACTTCCAAGCTTACCTTGATCCTAAGCAAGTGAGGAGGAAGGTTGGAATAAAGGCTAAGTGACTCTAGCAAGGCACCAACACCAAAGACAACAAGGAAGATTGGATATTACTCACAAAAATCCCAAGAAGCCGTGAGAAAAGAGGGTTTGAGAGCTTCAAAGCTTCTGCAAATTTTCCAATACTTTTCTATCCTTCAAAATGCCGATAAGAAAGGAATAAAACCCTTCTTCTCACGAGCTACATGGAGAAAATAATTATTACCTACGTTTCAAAGTACTTAGCAAACCTAAAAGCATGGCAAGTGGGCCCCTCCTTTGACTTCTACACTTCAAGGAGAGATGGAACTCTAAGGTATGGTGTACTCCCATTCCTTAATGTTCCTTAATCTTTCCCACTTGCTTCCACGTAATTTAGCACAAAAATGAAATGGATGACAAGTTTCTTGCATGGTTTCTACGAAAAACCATGCAACTATTTTACAAAAGTTACAAGTAATTCAAGCAAAGTAAAATATCTCCTAGAAGTGAACAAGCACACCCCCAATGCTGATCCACCCTAGCCTTTGATTTGTTGGACTCTAATCTCTTCTCGGGTTTGTTGGCCTCCAACCCGAGCTCAAAGTGTGGAAAGGTTTTAGGCATGGCTCGGTCCACCACTTGAAGGAGTGCTCAAAACTAATCGGTTTTGTTCAATTGTATCCTCTTTTGGCAACCCTTGAACAGCTTCCTCCTTGGTCCATAATTGTATAGCTTTCCCTCCCATGCTGGCCATAGTGTAGTCGGTATTCCCTTCCTTCAGAGAGAGACAAGTCCGAGGCTCGGGTAGATTGTTCCGACAAGGAACATTATGGACTTCGGTTGTCAATTCCTTCTCTTCAAATTCCCAATGCAAGCAATGTTTGGGAAACTCTTTGTCATGAGTTGAGGGAGCATCTAAGAGGTCCAAAGGGAAATGTCACACCTGCAAAATCGACAAACATGTTAGCAAAACTCCTTGCTCGGCAACGGGTGGTCATTCCCTCCGGCGGATGGTGGCGCCCGGGCATATCATCCCCTCCGGGTGATTTAGAATTTGTCCTCAAATCCAGGGGTTGTTCTTCCTTATCTTCCTCCAATTCTCCCAAATAAGGTAAAAGATCTTGGACATTGAAAGAGGCTGACACTCCATAGTCCCCGGGAAGCTTCAACTTGTAAGCATTCTTGTTAATCTTCTCTGTGACTTCAAATGGATCATCGGCCCTAGGAAGGAGCTTGGACTTTCTTTGGCTAGGAAACCTCTCCTTCCTTAGGTGTAGCCACACAAGATCTCCAACCTTGAATTCTACATCTCTTCGGCCACGGTTGGCAAATTTAGCATAAGTTTCATTCTTCTTGGCTATGGCCTTTCTCACCTTAGTATGCATGGCTTGGACTTGTTTAGCTTTTTGCACTCCATCGGGGTTGGCTAATTCATGGCTCGGCAAAGGGATCAAATCCAAGGGAGTTGAGGGGTTGAAGCCGTAAACAACGTCAAATGGAGAGGCTTGAGTTGCACTATGCACACTTCGGTTGTATGCAAACTCCACATGAGGCAATTGTGCATCCCAATCTGAGAGCCTTTTCCCGACAATGCTCCTTAGCAAGGCTCCCAATGTGAGGTTTACAACTTTGGTTTGGCCATCTATTTCCCGAGCTTCCTCCACAAAGTCTTCCAAAAAGAACTTAAAAATTTTGTATCCCGGTCCGAGACAATAGTAGAGGGAACTCCATGTAGCCGGACAATTTCTTTGAAGAACAAGTTGGCCACTTGATTAGCATCATCGGTCTTGTGGCAAGCAACAAAATGTGCCATCTTGGAGAAACGATCCACTACCACCATAATTGCTTCTTTTCCTCGAGGGGTCCGAGGCAGCCCCAAAAAAAAAATCTATGCTCACATCCACCCAAGGTTGAGAAGGTACCGGTAATGGCATGTATAAACCTTGTGGGAGTACTCGGCTTTTAGCTTTCTTGCACACAATGCATCTTTCTATCCACTTGTGCACATCTTTGATCATTTGGGGCCAAAAGAAGTGATCCTTAACTATCTCCACCGTGAGCTTCCTTGATTAATGATTCCCGAAGGTTAAATTTTGGAATGCAAAGTTGTCCTCCTTTGAATAGATAGCCATCGGCTAGGTGGTAGGCACAACTTTCTTTATTCAAACACTTTTCATACCACTCCTTGAAGTCGGGATCGTCTTTGTAAGAAGTCTTGATCCACTCAAATCCCAAGATCCGGGAAGTGAGCTCGGTAAGCAATACAATCCTCTTTGAGAGGGCGTCGGCCACCACATTTACTTCTCCCTTTTTGTACTTGATAATGTATGGAAAACTTTCAAGAAACTCCACCCATTTTGCATGTCTGTTGCTGAGTTTCCCTTGGCTTCTAATGTGCTTCAAGGCTTGGTGGTCCATGTGTATAATGAACTCCTTAGGAAGGAGATAATGCTGCCAAACTTCAATTGTCCTCATCAAAGCATACATCTCCTTATCATAAGTAGAATAATTCAAGGCTGCCCCTTTTAGCTTTTCACTAAAATAAGCCACGGGTCTTCCTTCTTGCATTAGAATGGCCCCTATGCCAAGCCCCGAGGCATCACAATCTATTTCAAACACCTTGTTTAAGTCCGGGAGCATAAGAAGAGGAGCATTGCAAAGAGCATCCTTGATTCGATCAAAACTAAGTTGACAATTCGGGGTCCATTCAAAATCCTTCCCCTTCTTAGTGCAATCCGTGAGGGGGGCCACAATGGTGCTAAACCCCTTTATAAACTTCCTATAAAATGAAGCTAGACCATGGAAGCTCCTAATGTCCGAGACACACTTAGGGATCGGACATTCCCGAATTGGCTCTATCTTGCTTTGGTCTACTTCTATTCCATCCTTAGAAAGTATGCATCCGAGAAAATGCACCTTTTCTTGGACAAAAGAACACTTCTTTAAATTGCCAAACAATTGTGCTCTTCTAAGTGTATCAAATAGTGACCGAAGGTGTGCCAAGTGTGGAAAATAATCTCCACTATAAACCAAGATATCATCAAAGTAAACTATCACAAATTTCCCCAAATATTCTTTCAGCACATGATTCATCAAACGCATAAAGGTGCTAGGGGCATTAGATAGCCAAAACGGCATAACTAACCATTCATATAAGCCATACTTGGTTTTGAAAGCCGTTTTCCATTCATCTCTTTCATGCATCTGTATTTGGTGATAGCCACTTTTGAGGTCGATCTTTGAGAAGAAAGAAGCCCTGCTAAGCTCATCCAAAAGATCTTCCAGCCGCGGTATAGGAAACCTATACTTGATGGTAATGTGGTTGATGGCCCGGCTGTCAATGCACAACCGAGAGGAGCCATCCTTCTTTGGTACCAAGAGTGTAGGAACCGCACAAGGACTAAGAGACTCCCAAATGTACCCCTTCTCTAAGAGCTCTTGTACTTTATCATCAAGCTCTTTAGCCTCCTCGGGGTTCATTCTATACGCTGGCCGGTTAGGAAGAACCACTCCGGGTTGGAGATCAATCCGGTGCTCAATACGTCGGATTGGAGGTAAACCGATTGGCAGCTCTTCGGGAAACACGTCTTCATACTTTTCTATGAGTGCCAAAACTTCTTTCGGGGCGCCTCCTATTTCTTCCACTCTTTCCCGGAATAGGATCAACACAATTGGTGCAACTTAAAGTAACTCCCGGGGGAGCCCCTTTTTGTTAATGAACAGAACCTTTTTGGAGGAGTTCTCCCTTTTATTTTCTCATCTCTAGCTATGTCCGAGGGTTTCAAAGGTGCAAGCCTAATGCTCCGGTTATCCCATTTGAATGAGTATTCATTGGTGAGTCCATTGTGAATGGTGTGCTTATCAAATTGCCACGGCCTCCCTAGGAGAAGGTGGCTTGCAGCCATTGGTAATACATCACATAAGATCGAATCCTTATAACTCCCAATGGTGAACTCAATCCTTGCACGTTTTGTCACCTTTAGGTCTCCTTCATCATTTAACCATCGGAGCCTAATGCTCCTCGGTTGGAAGTTGTAACTTCTCAATTAGCTCGGCGGATGCCACATTGGTGCAACTCCCTCCATCTACGATTAGGGAGCATACTTTGTCTTTGATGAGGCAACGACTATGAAAGACGTTTTCCCTTTGCATGGTTTCGGGCCGAACATTGGTGGTAAGAGCTCTTCGGATGACCATGAGGATGGGGCCTTCTTGAGCTCGGCACACCTCCTCCATTGGCTTGGCCAATTGCTCTTCTTCATCCTCCATCGGTTCATCCTCACTAACAACTTCTCCACTAGCTTCAAGAAGTACCATCACCCTCTTGTTTGGACATTGTGCTGCAATGTGCCCCAATCCGAGACACTTGAAGCATTTGATGTCTCTTGACCGATGCTTGTTGGCTTCTTCAATGGGTTTTGGAGGGATGTCTTTCTTTGGGGTCCATGGTTTAGGTTGGTATAGCTTATTCTCTTGCCTCGGGGGTGGCTGGTATGGAGTGTTATAAACCGGACTCGGCTTCACCACAATTTTCTTGCTCCTCTTTTTGAGCTGCCTTTCAACCCGCAATGCCAATTGGATGGCGGCATCCAATGACTCAACAAGCTGCAATTCCATTACATCGCCAAGGTCCTTGTGGAATCCTCTTAGGAACCGGGCTAGGATCTGTTCTTCCTGCTCCTCAAGATCACACCGGATCCTCAAAGTCTCGAACTCAATTAAATACTCCTCAATCAAGAGGTGTTCTTGCTTTAAGTTTTGGAGTTTGTAGAATAACTCTTGTCTATAATGGCTCGGGACAAATCTCCACTTCATATGCAATTTCATTGCCCTCCAAGTGGTGATCTCCTCTTCATGTGCATCTTCATGGTTCTCCAAGTAGTTATCTCTTCTTCACGGTCACGCCTCCTTTGTGCTCTCAAACTATCCCACCATAAGCTTGCATAACCGTGGAGCTCCAAAGCTACTAGCTGCAATTTAGACTTCTTTGAGTAATTGTAACAATCAAAGACTTTGTCTACTTTATCTACCCAAGTCAAATATGCATCTCCATCACAAGAACCATTAAATGGGGGAACACTTAACTTTACATTCATCAAATCATCCTCACGGGGTTGTCTATCCTCTAAACTCATCTGTGGTTCAAACTCATCCTCTAAATCTTCAACTTCATACAATCGGGTTCGAGCTCCTCCGGCTCTATTACCGGGAGTAACCGGGTGAGGTGGCCGTGGAGGATTTGGAGTCTCCATCCTTTGCAACAATATTTCCAACCTTCGGTTGATGCCATCTATTTGGCTCTGAAAATCGGACTCACGTTCTTGAGATGATGTTGGCGGAAGAGGTGGTTCACTTGTGGAAGGGAGGTCTCGGCTAGGCTGTAAAAAAGCCCCACTGCGAGTGGTCATGCCACCACTTTTATGAGCCATTGAATCAGTGGAAAGGAAGGTTTAATAGTAGGGAAAACAAGGAAAGGAAGAGCTGTGCTCTGATACCAAATGACACGCTCCACGGATGCGGAAGTGTCGGGATAGGAGAAAGCAATGCAATCTGCCAATGAGAAGAAGGACTAAAACAGAAACAGGGGATTGTGGCAGTGATGTGCCTTCCTTGGGGGTCGGTGCACCGTGGGTTGGGAGAATGCACGCACACGGGGCTCGGATGAACGTCGTGTACGGAAAATGGAAAATTAGGTCGTGCAAATTGTGGGGTTGTGTTGCGGAAGCGTATTGTGAGGGAAATAAGGGGTAATGGTTGTGTGGAAAGTGGAATGGCTCGGGTGAATAATGGAATGGCTCGGTGGATGAAAATATGGGTGAAATCGGACAATAGATGGTTTGAAAGCTCGGGCGTTTGGTGATGTGCAATCCGAGGTGGTTTGCACGTCGTGATCAGTGGGTGTGCGCGCGAGAAAGATTGACTCGGGCGTTTGGTGAAAGGTCGATGGAATGGTCGATAATATGTGGGTTTACGGAAGCTAGACGGTGGAATGGGTGAGATGGCACGGTGAATATGATCGGAAGATCGGGGAGGTTGATGATGGCTCAGGAATGGTGCGGGTTATGGAGGAATCAAATGGTGAAGGTGAAGTCGGACGATTAGGATACTTGAGCAATCAAAGGATCCAAATCGGTAGACCTTAGAGAAAGCTCGGATATGACGCACTGAGGTTTCGACAAGGGTTGACGGAAGCTTGGCCGGATGTGACTCACCGGAGAAGTAACGTCGTTTGAGGAAATTATCAAAAAGGCTCAAAGCACTTGTATTGATAAAAATTAACTATCTCATTCAAGTGAAAGTGTTACACTTAAATACTAAAAACGTAAAAGATAAAAAGCTAAGAAAGATAAATTAAACCCTTGGATGACTTGAATGCCTAGGATTGCTTCGGAAGGTCTCTTGTTGACTTTAGTTCGGTTCATGAAGATTGGCACGGTTGGTTTTGCGTCTTGACCGAAGGTGACCATGGTTGACCGAGAGGGTGCACCAATGGGATAATCTTTGAGCCATGAAAGATTGGCTTGAGCCAATTTGGATCCGGGGCTTCTAAAAGGCTCTCGGTGGTCTGAAAGATGTGTCACGTGGTCTGGTTCCTCGGTGGTCCGATGATGATTCATGAATGTGCACGGGCGACTTGAAAAAAACTGAACCAGTGGTTGATCCGATCTCGGATATGATGGGATCCACGAGGATATTGTGGAAAGTTGTTGCTCGAAGATCCTCTGAAGATTCAACAGATTGATCACGGATTTTATGGATAAAATCCCTTGTGGCTCGCCGGTTTGTTGGTGAACGGTCTTGTGTGCACGGTTTGACCTTATCTTCATGTCATCACGAGATTTGTCTGTGTCATTTTGAAAAGGTTGTCATCCAACGATCCTCCTACAAACATGGCAGCTTTAGCATGGATTATATGGATGAAAATCTCTATTGTTTTGCTAATGGCTCGATGGATAATTTTTGGTGCGCGCGCGGGTGCTTTGAAATGTGACCGGTTGAACCTTTCTCCTGATATTTCGGGATTTGTCCGTGCTATTTTTGAAAGGATGTTGTGCAACGATTCTCCGATGAATATGGCAACTTTAGCATGGATTACTTGGATAAAAATCCCTCTTGTTGCGCCAGTGGTTCGATGGACGGATTTTGTGCGCGCCTGGTGTATCTTCTTCTGATATCTTGAGATTTATCCGTGTTAAACTCGAACCTTATTTTTTCCTTGACCAAATAACAAGATTACTTAAAGATTTAAGTAAAGTAGCCGATGTATTTTAGTCAAGGTCTTCTATTGGGCCGAGGCTTGACCGTGGGCCGGCCAATGGTCGGCCGAGGTTGTCCTTCGAGGGCCTTCGCCTATGGAATGTGCGTTCCTCTTCTTGGGCTGTCTTCTCTTCCTTTTCTAAGGCTAATTTCTGGTTGAAAAGAAATAAACTAAGTGTGACCAAAAATAGGGCTCATGGTTGAACACTTGATCCGTGGGGATTTGGATCGAGCGTTCTCCCATGTTGGTCACTTATTCCAACGGCCGAAGCCCTAGAGGACTTTGGCAAAGCCGATGACCTTGTCTCCATGGGTCGTCGGGTCATGATCGTGGGGCGCTCGTTGGGCGTCGGGTGGGTCGTGGTCTCGAGCCTCGGCCGTATCATGGCCTGGTGTGCCGGGCTAGTCGTAGTCGGACACGCTCGGATGCCATCTGAGCAAAACTCGTATCTGATCCCGATTATCCTCGGACATATTCTCCGAGGCTAAGTTCCCTGCAAAACGAGCACACAAATTAGCAAAATTGGCCGTGCTCCTCGGCGCTAGATCGGCGATGTGCTCCCGTTGCACATCAGGGCTGACTTTCCTTCCTCTTTTGAGGCTAAATGCTTGCTGAAAGGAAATATACTAAGTGTGACAAAAAATAGGGCCCATGGTTGAACACTCGATCCATAGGATTTGGACCGTGCGTTCATCCATGTCGGTGACTTATTCTGCAGGGCCAAAGCCCTAGTGGTCTTCGGCGAGGCCGACGACCGAGAAGGTGACATAGACTTTAGGGAAGGAACTGAGTTTGGTCAAGATTTAGAGTGAAAGCACGTGTGGATCATAAAATGGCACGGGGACACATTTAGAGGCACAAACAGACAAAATACCAATTGGCAGAGCATTAGGTGGGAGAGACATCTGCACAACTCCCAATGCCGGTGACCTGAGAAGGTGAAATTTGACAGAAACCAATTTCAACAAAAGATGAATGAATTTCACTTGGTTAGAGGGAAAAAGCACGGGTAGAATAAAAAATACGATGGATTGAAAATTGGTCGACAGAACTGTCAAAATTAAGGTACTCATGTGAAGGACAGAGGATAGATGCATGCACAACTTTTAATTGGGCAGACCTGGGAGTCAGATGAATTGCCAATACTTCAAGACGTGAAATAAGAACTCACAACCAGATTTTGAGTAGTTTAGCACGAGGGAAACAAAAAATAGCACAGGAGACACTTTTGGGACTCAAACAGATTCTTGGGTAAATTAAAATGGCAGCAACCAATAAGAAAACAACCAAGAACCAAATTACATAAACGTGATGAAGGCTATATGACTTCCAAGCTTACCTTGATCCTAAGCAAGTGAGGAGGAAGGTTGGAATAAAGGCTAATTGACTCTAGCAAGGCACCAACACCAAAGACAACAAGGAAGATTGGATATTACTCACCAAAATCCCAAGAAGCCATAAGAAAAGAGGGTTTGAGAGCTTCAAAGCTTCTGCAAATTTTCCAATACTTTTCTATCCTTCAAAATGACGAGAAGAAAGGAATAAAACCCTTCTTCCCACGAGCTACATGGAGAAAATAATTACTACCTACGTTTCAAAGTACTTAGCAAACCTAAAAGCATGGCAAGTGGGACCCTCCTTTGACTTCTACACTTCAAGGAGACATGGAACTCTAAGGTATGGTGTACCCCCATTCCTTAATGTTCCCTAATCTTTCCCACTTGCTTCCACGTAATTTAGCACAAAAATGAAATGGATGACAAGTTTATTGAATGGTTTCTACGAAAAACCATGCAACTATTTTACAAAAGTTACAAGTAATTCAAGCAAAGCAAAATATCTCCTAGAAGTGAACAAGCACACCCCCAATGCTGATCCACCCTAGCCTTGGATTTGTTGGACTCTAATCTCTTCTCGGGTTTGTTGGCCTCCAAACCGAGCTCAAAGTGTGGAAAGGTTTTAGGCATGGCTCGGTCCACCACTTGAAGGAGTGCTCAAAACTAATCGGTTTTGTTCAATTGTATCCTCTTTTGGCCACCCTTGAACAGCTTCCTCCTTGGTCCACAATTGTATAGCTTTCCCTCCCATGCTGGCCATAGTGTAGTTGGTATTCCGCTTCATATGGAATTTCATTGCCCTCCAAGTGGTGATCTCCTCTTCACGGTCACGCCTCCTTTGTGCTCTCAAACTATCCCACCATAAGCTTGCATAACCATGGAGCTCCAAAGCTACTAGCTGCAATTTAGACTTCTCCGAGTAATTGTAACAATCAAAGACTTTGTCTACTTTATCTACCCAAGTCAAATATGCATCTCCATCACAAGAACCATTAAATGGGGGAACACTTAACTTTATATTCCTTAGATCATCCTCACGGGGTGCTCGGTCCCTTGGTTCAAATTCATCTTCTGAATCTTCAACTTCATATAACCGAGCCCGTGCATGTCCGGCCCTTCTACCGGGAGTAGTCGGAGGTGGTGGCCGTGGGGGATTAGGGGTCTCCATCCTCTGTAGGAGCATGTCCAACCTCCGGTTTATGCCATCAATTTGGTTCTGGAAATTGGAGTCATGTTCTTGGGAGGGCATAGGAGGTGGAGGAGGTTCACTCGTGGAGGGGTGGTCTCGGCTTGGCTGCAAAACAGCCCCACTTCGAGTAGTCATACCACCACTTTTGTGCGCCATTGAAAACAATTGGAAGAAGGGTTAGCAACAGGGGAAAACAAGGGAAAGAAGAGCTGGGCTATGATACCAAATGACACGCTCCAA
Source organism: Begonia fuchsioides (assembly GCA_003255005.1). Taxonomy (NCBI): domain Eukaryota; kingdom Viridiplantae; phylum Streptophyta; class Magnoliopsida; order Cucurbitales; family Begoniaceae; genus Begonia; species Begonia fuchsioides. The sequence continues at coordinate 3,149 of QAOC01007346.1, read as the reverse complement.
GATGCGGAGGTGTCGGGAAGAGAGGAGATGGCAACAATCTGCCGATAGAAGGAAAGGTAGGCAGCAACAGGGGATTGGAGCAAGGAGAACTCCAAACGCATACAGGGGCTTTAGCTAGAAATTGGAGGACTTAAACCTTTGATAGTGGGCTAATTTTGGCCAAATTTACAGCTTATAACACTTGCGGATCAATAAAATACACGGAGGCAATTTTAGGTGCACAAACACACAAAACTGAAAGAAACAGTGTAGGGGTGTTGGGGAGACTTCTACACAACTTCCAATGCAGGGAGTCTGGGAGGGTGGAAATTGGTAAAACTTAGATTCAACGAAGTGGGAAGAAATTGCAAGTGGTTTGAGGGTGAAAGCACGGGTAGATTGGAAGATATGCAGGATAGAAAATTGATGGACAGAACTGCCCGATTTCAGAAGTTCGGGTAGAAGGCAGTGGAAAAAACATGCATAACTCTTGATGGGGAGGGGCTGTGGCTAAAAGTAAAGAACAGTTATTTCAAGCCATGAAAGAGGAACTCACAGCAATAAAATTGGGGACTTTTGTTCACGGAAACCAGAAATGGCACAAATGGGACTTTTGTTGCACAAATTCACTCGGGTAAGCACCGAAAACAGCAATCACACCAAAGACAAACACAAATGCAAACAACAAATGGAGGAAGGCTATGGGGTTTCCAAGCTCGCTTTTGTTCCTAAACAAGTGAGGAAGGAGGTTGGAATAAGGTTTAGTGATCCTAGCTAATCACCAACACCAAGACA
>QAOC01007342.1:38946-56421 GCA_003255005.1 Begonia fuchsioides | reverse complement strand
GTTCCCTTAGTACGCATCCCACGTACTTTAGGCACACCAGTGACGCGGCCCACGCCGAGACCCATTAGGGTCTCGTCCATCTTCAATAAGTGGCCGAGCGCCACATTTCCCTTCAGCACTTAGAGACTTAGAGAATGAAGAGGATCAAGCCCAAATATCAAGAGGACGGATTTCCAGCCCAAGACACTACCAAGGCCGAGGCCCATGCAACACTTAAAGAAGCCCACGGCATCCTTCAACTTTGCCCGTGTCAAATCTTTATGGAAGATAGCCCTTAACTGGAAAATAACAACCGAGAAGATTTGGAGAGATTCGCACGTATCAAATCCCATGAAGTTCGGAGATACACTCCTCGGCCGAGCGCACCCGACAGTGCCCACCCGCGCGCCCGGCAGCGCACCACACCCGTCAGCGCACCCGAGAGTGCACCCCCGACGCAACGTACCCGAACCACGACGCACCTCCAGGATCTTCCACATGCCAAATCATCCTAGACGTCCAATTCATCCGATGGCTTGAGATTACTAGTTCTCTAATTTTTCGTTTACCTTTGTTTATTTAAAGAACACTAGACTTACTTTTTACTTAGCGAATTTTTATCAATACAAGAGCTTTTAGCCTTTTTGATAATTCTCTCAACCCGACGTTACTTCTCTGGTGAGTCATATCCGGCCAAGCTTCCGTCAACCCTTGTCAAAGCCTCGGTGCGTCATATCCGAGTCTTCTCCAAGGTCTACCGAATTTGGATACTTTGATTGCTCAAGTGTCCAAAGCGTCCGCCATCATATTCCTCATCTGATTCCTCCATAATCCGCACCATTCCCGAGCCATCATCAATCTTCCCGATCATACAAACCGTGCCATCTCCATATTTCCACTTTCTAGCTTCCGAAAACTACCACATTATCGACCATTCCATCGACCATTCACCGAACGCCCGAGTCAATTTAACTCGTGCGCACGCCTACCGATCACGACGTGCAAAACACCCCGCCGTTGCACATCAGGCCCTTGGCAACAACTTAGCGTGCTTGTGTTTGAAATACCGATGCTTTAACCACACTAAGTCACCTTCTTGAAAAATTTTCTCCTTGCGGCCCTTATTGGCCGCGGCGGCATTCTTGGCATTCTTCCTCTCGATGGTCTTCTTAATTTTTTCATGCAATTTAAGAACCATCTCGGCCTTCTTGAGGCCATCTGGATTAGTATGCTCTCGGCTTGGTAATGGGAGGAGATCCATCGGTGTTGATGGATTAAATCCATAAGCCGCTTCGAAGGGTGTCATGCCCGTGGTGCTATGTCGACATCGGTTATAAGCAAACTCGATGAAAGGTAGCCGTAAGTCCCATGTCATGACCTTGTTGTCAACGACACTCCGTAGTAAGGCGCCGAGTGATCGATTGACCACTTCGGTTTGACCGTCGGTTTGATAGTGGAATGCCTTGCTAAATAATAGCTTCATCCCGAGCCGAGCCCACAAAGTTCTCCAAAAGGTGCTAAGGAACTTTGAGTCACGTCGGACACTATGGAATGTGGCATTTCGTGTAGCCGGACAACTTCCTTGAAGAATAGGTTGGCTATGATCGGGGCTTCGGCCGTTTTGGTGCACGCCACAAAATGGGCCATCTTCGAAAACCGGTCCACTATGGCCATAATGGCGTCTTTGCCTCGGCTAGTTCGGGGAAGGCCGAGCACAAAGTCCATACTTAGGGCTTGCCATGGGTGATCCGGTACCGCGAGTGGCAAGTAAAGTCCTTGGGCCAAGCTATGGGTTTTGGCCTTTTTACATATAGTGCATCGCTCCACAAAGTGGTGCACGTCTCTAAAAAGATGGGGACAATAAAAGTGCTCCTTGAGCATCTCCCAAGTCTTTTTCTCACCAAAGTGGCCCGCAAGGCCGCCTCCATGGGCCTCGGTTATGAGAGACTCACGGATGCTTCCTTTCGGGATGCATATCCGTCCTCCACGGAAAAGGTATCCGTCGGTCACATGGTAGCCCGTTAAATCACCATTGACCGTGGCCTCAAAACGTGGGCCAAAATCCGGGTCATCCTTGTATCCACATTTTATCCAATCAAAACCGAAAAATCTAACCTTTAATTCGGTAAAGAGGGCGCTCCTTCGAGAAAGTGCATCGGCCACTATGTTCGTTCCCCCTTTTTGTATTTGATGATGTATGGATACTTCTCAAGGAACTCAATCCACTTGGCATGTCTTCGGTTAAGCTTCCCTTGGCTCTTGATGAACTTTAGGGCTTGATGGTCCGAGTGGATAATAAACTCCTTCGGTAGCAAATAATGTTGCCATACGCCGATGGCTCGAATCAAAGAGTAAAGTTCCTTATCATAAGTAGAATAATTTAGAACGCACCTTTGAGTTTCTCGCTAAAGTAAGCAATCGGGCGGCCCTCTTGCATCAAAACCGCTCCGATGCCTGTTCCCGAGGCATCGCACTCTACCTCGAAGACCTTAGTAAAATCCGGAAGGGTAAGGACGGGTGCTTCGCAAAGCCGGGTCTTGATCCGGTCAAAACTTTCTTGACACGGCTTAGACCATGTAAATTCCTTCCCTTCCTTTGTAAGCTCGGTTATAGGTGCCATTATAGTGCTAAACCCTTGAATAAATCGCCGGTAGAAATTGGCGAGTCCATGGAAGCTTCGGACGTCCGAGACGCCCTTCGGTATCGGCCACTCTCGGATGGCCGTGATCTTAGCGTCGTCGACCTCGACGCCGTCCTCGGATAGCACAAAGCCGAGGAAGTGTATGCGCCGTTGGGCGAACGCACACTTCTTGCGGTTGCCAAATAACTTGGTCTGCCGTAAAATAATAAAGAGCCGTTCTAAATGATCCAAATGGCTCGGTACATCCGCACTATAAACAAGTATATCATCGAAATAGACAATGATAAACTTACCCAAATATTCTCGGAGCACGTGATTCATTAGCCGCATGAACGTGCTTGGTGCGTTGGTGAGTCCGAATGGCATGATGAGCCACTCGAATAAACCGTACCGCGTCTTGAAGGCCGTCTTCCACTCATCGCCTTCACGCATTCGGATTTGATGGTAGCCGCTCTTTAAATCTACCCGGGAAAGCAACTTAGCACCGCTAAGTTCATCAAGCAAGTCATCGAGCCGTGGCATTGGAAACTGATATTTGATGGTAATATCGTTTATGGCTCGGCTATCGAAACACATGTGGTGGCTCCCGTCTTTCTTCGGAACTAAGAGTGCCGGGACCGCACATGGGCTCAATGACTCTCGGATATAGCCCTTAGCAAGGAGTTCCTCCACTTGCTCTTGTAATATCTTGCTTTCCTCCGGGTTGAGGCGATACGGTGGTCGGTTAGGAAACATGGCTCCCGGTTGTAGGTCAATGTGGTGCTCGATGCCGCGGAGCGGTGGAACACCATCGGGTAGGTCATCCGGGAACACGTCTCGGTATTGGTCGAGGAGGGGCCGAACTATCTCGGGAATAAACTCTTCTTGATCATCTTCATGCTCTCGGTGTAAGAGCATGATGATCGGACCCTCTTGCTTCACCGTGCGTCTCAATTCATTGCGGCCCATAAAAAGGGTCGATTTGGCCAATGCCTCCTTTCGATCGGCTTCATCCATAGAAATTTGCTCCGGAGTTAAAGGAGCCAAAATAATATTGCGCCCTTTCCATTTGAACGTGTATTGGTTGGATCGGCCGTGGTGTAGCGCATCTCGGTCAAATTGCCACGGCCGGCCGAGCAACAAGTGCGTGGCGCTCATCGGCACCAAGTCTATCCGGGTTTGTTTGGTGACTCGGATATCCTCTCGGTCGGTAAGCCATCGTAGCTTGTACGGTGTCGGGTGCTTGGTCGTGGATAGCGCAAGCTTCGTGACAAGGTCGCGGGACACGACGTTAGTGCAACTACCGCCATCAATAATTAAAGAACATATATTGCCCTTGATTAAGCATCGGCTATGGAATAGATTTTCCCGTTGGTATGTTTCTTGTTGCGGTTGAGTTGAAAGAACCCGCCGGATCATCAATATGACCGGTCCATCTTGGGCTTGACACAAGTTATCCTCGGTCGGGGCCGGCTCATCCTCGGCCTCCTTGGCCAGCTCGTCCTCGCTCACGACCTCCTCGGTCTCTTCGAGAATGGTCATGACACGGCGATTTGGACATTGGGCTGCTACATGTCCGCGTCCGAGACACTTGAAACATTGAATCTCTCGGGCCCTTGGCTATTCGCCCACCGAGTCTCGAGGTTTGGGTTCCGTGTCTCGCTTAGGGGCCCATGGCTTAGGTGTTGGGGCGCGGGCCGATATGGCGTGGGCTGCTTTGGGGCCGGGCGTTGAGCGATCGTCTTGCCCTTCCTCTTGAGTTGTCTCTCGACCCTTAGTGCCATTTGAATGAGTGCATCAAACGACTCTATGGGCTGCAATTCAACCACGTCGCCAATCTCGTATCGTAGGCCTCGAATAAACCGCGCCATTACTTGCTCTACGGGTTCGGCTAAGTCACACCAAATCCGTAGTGTTTCAAAGTCCGTAAGATAATCATCCACGCTGGAATTTCCTTGGCGAAGACCTTGGAGCTGTAAAAATAGATCTTGGCGGTAATGGCTCGGTACGAACCGTTTCCGCATCAAATCTTTCATTAATCTCCACGAATTAACTTCCTCCTCGTGGTCTCTTCTTCGTTGTGTACGAAGACTATTCCACCAAAGTGATGCATAATCTGTGAGTTCCAAAGATGCCAATTGGACTTTAAGCTTCTCGGAATAGTTGTAAAGGTTGAAAATTTTGTCGACCTTTTCAATCCAATCCAAATATCTATCTCCATTGGAAGCTCCATTAAAAGAGGGTAAGTGTACCTTAGGGAGCTTCCATTCTTCATCGTGATCCAAATAATTATCGAGCTCATATTCGTAGTCTTCTTCGGATCGGTCGGATTCATGTGGTTGCGCTCGGGGTTGACCTCTACGTACCGGTCTTTGCCTATGAGGTGGTGTAGGCCGTGCCGGGCGGGCTCGGTCGCGTTCGGCCAAATCGTCGAGCCGCTGGAGCATTGCGTTCATTAGTTGATTCATAGCTTCAAATTGCTCCTGATTATTGCTCTCGGGATCCTGATGGTCACGGGGATCGGAGAACATGGTTTGCTCGCTCGTGGCTTGGTCACGGGCGGCGTTGTGAACATGACACGCTCCAAGATGTGGAGGTGTCGGGAAGAGAGGAGATGGCAACAATCTGCCGAGAGTAAGAAAGGTAGGCAGCAACAAGGGATTGGAGCAAGGAGAACTCCAAACGCATACAGGGGCTTTAGCTAGAAATTGGAGGACTTAAACCTTTGAGAGTGGACTAAGTTTGACCAAATTTACAGCTTAAAAACACGTGCGGATCAATAAAATACACGGAGGCAATTTTTGGTGCACAAACAGACAAAGCTGAAAGAAACAGTGTAGGGGTGTTGGGGAGACTTCTGCACAACTTCCAATTCAGGGAGTCTGGTTGGGTGGAAATTGGCAGAACTCAACTTCAACGAAGTGGGAAGAAATTGCAAGTGGTTTGAGGGAACAATCACGGGTAGATTGGAAGATATGCAGGATAGAAAATTGATGGACAGAACTGCCCGATTTCAGGAATTCGGGTAGAAGGCAGTGGAAAAAGCATGCATAACTCTTGATGGGGAGAGGCTGTGGCTAAACGTAAAATACAGTTATTTCAAGCCATGAAAGAGGAACTCACAGCCATAAAATTAGGGACTTTTGTTCACGGAAAACAGAAATGGCACGAATTGGACTTTTGTTGCACAAATTCACTCGGGTAAGCACCAACAACAAAGACAAAACACAAATGCAAACAACAAATGGAGGAAGGCTATGGGATTTCCAAGCTCGCTTTTGTTCCTAAACAAGTGAGGAAGGAGGTTGGAATAAGGTTTAGTGATCCTAGCTAATCACCAACACCAAGACAAACAAGAATCAAGGATGTTACTCACCTAGATTCCCAAATGCCGTGAGAAAAGGAAGGGCTTGAGAGCTTCAAAGCTTCTTCAATTTACCAATATCTCTTTTCTGCCTTTCATTCATCGTGGAAGAGGGTTTCATACACCCTCCAAATTACACAAAAGAAATAAAAAAATAAACCTAAATTAGGGACCAATGAGCGGCTAGAGTAGGAGTTAGGTGAGAATTGGGTCCCACCAAGCCTCCTAATCCAACCACATGGAACTATCAACTAAGGCCACGTCCCAAGCATATCTAAAAATGAAGGATAAATAGAAACTTAGGGTTGGACCTAAGTTCCATAAAAAAGGACTTGGGTTGGTCCAAACCGAACCAAAAACCCCATCAAAATTGGTTCAAACCGAACCAATTTGATTACAACAAAACATACTTCCCTACTTAAAAGATTTATTACCCCAAATACATATACAAATATTCAGCACTCCTTATGGACTCTTCTTGCAGAGTTCACTCTCCCATAATGGTGACGGGGCATTCGGCCATCTTAATGCATGGAGCCGGATGTGGTCACGGTTCGGGTGGGAGGCCTCTGTAATGGCATTCGTTGGCTTGGCAGTTCTTGTCCAAAGTTTATGCTCTGACCCATGCTGGAAACCTTAAGATATGGGCCACATTTTTGTAGAAGCACGTTTGTCCAAAACAGGTCCGGAAGGTGGTCGAAACGGNTGTCTTGCTCGGCTCCGGGTTGTCGCCCCCTTTGGTGGTTGTTGGTTCCCGAGCACATCATCCCCTCCGGGTGATTGAGGATTTGCCCTCAAATCCATGGGCTGCTAGCTGCGGCTCCCATGAATGACAAAGATGAAATTCAGCCTTACTTTCCGTTGGGGCCAAACATGGCCATGGATCAGCCACCATGGGTTGGATGCTCTTGGGCCGCTCCATCTTCTGGAGTCCTCTGTAATGGCGTTCGTTGGCTGGGCAGTTATTGTCCAAAGTTTATGCTCTGACCCATGCTGGAAACCTTAAGATGTGGGCCACATTTTTGTAGAAGCACGTTTGTCCAAAACAGGTCCGGAAGGTGGTCGAAATGGCTGTAGAATCCTTGAAGGTCAGCTTGGGCCGAAACCAGAAATGTTGTTTTCATCACCATGGATGTTTTGATCACCCTTCCATGCCACGGGTACACTAAGTACCCTTACATGTGAACAAATTTAAGCTACTAATTATCCTCCTAATTATTACATAAAACTAACTAAATTATTACACAAAGTTGTCAAAAGGAAAACATGCTTTCCCCTTCATGTTTTGGTGATTTGGGGCCACCTTAATGTGCCACCATTGAACACCTCTTCCTTCATCAAGTGTGGTTGGCCCATGAAATGCATCAACCCCACTTGACAACTAGGGCTCACCATGCCCTTCATCTTTGGCTTCTTGATTAAACCTTTATAAAACAAGCTTCCTACAAAATCAACAAACTCATTAGAAAATAGTTTGCTTCCGCTTCTAGATGTGCTAATCCGTGGCACATCACTTGTGCCTTACTTGATAGCCATCCTCCGACCCCTCTTCTCCGGTGAGTCATATCCGGCCAAGGAGCGTCACCCCTCGTCGAGCGCACGGTGCATCACATCCGAGCGCCCCCTCGAGGTCTACCGAGCTTAGCCACTCCGCCGCCCGAGTGTCTAAGTTGCCTCGCCGTCCACCTCCGTCAACCTTCCGAGCCACGCCCGCCTCCTTCCCGAGCGGTATTTTCCCTTCTCTCTTTTCCATTCCGTTTGTGCCGGTCTTGTTGGTTGAGACAACACTTGTCCGGACACACGAGTGCGTCTTGCTCGTCAAACTCCTTCTATCTTCTTGATAGCACGACCTTGACCTTCGAGCATACATCTTTCCACGCTAAGTGGACCAACACTTGATTCGTGTCGTGCTAACCTTCTGGTTGTACATCAGGGCCCATGGTTGAACACTCGATCCAAAGGGATTTGGACCGTGCGTTCTTCCATGTCGGTCACTTATTCTGCTGGGCTGAAGCCCTAGTGGACTTTGGCAGGGCCTGATGTGCAATCGGAGCACATCATGGACCAAGCCCCGACGACGAGCAAAAGCTTGGTCGTCGGCCTTGCAGAAGTCCTCTAAGACTTTGGCCCATTGAAATAAGTGACCGGCATGGGAGAACACCCGATTCAATCCTCATGGATTGAGTGCTCACCCATGGGCCAACTTTCGGTCACATTTGTTTTTATTTATTTTCAGCAAATAACATTGGAGAAGGAAGAGAAAGCAGCCCAAAGAAGAAGACGCACAAAGGCCCACAAAGGGAGAAGGCGGCCGAACCATGGTCAAGACACGGTCCACCTTTAGTCAACTAGGAGACCTTGACCAAATCCTATTGGAAACTTGACTTAAATGCGTGAGTAATCCAATTATTTAGTCAAGGAAAGGACAAGATTCGAGTTGGCACACGAGGATTTATCGATGTCCAAGACGTAGACACCCGCGGGACAAGCTTCAAGACATCAACGGCCAACCAAGTTTTTACATGAGAAATACCAGTGCCCTTATCTTCTTTCGGACAACCTAGGAGTTTGTGAAGTTACAATTTCAAAATGGCACGGACAAATCCCGTGATGACAGGAGATAAGATCAAACCGCGCACACAAAAACCGTCCATCAAGCCATCGGAAAAACAAGAGGGATTTTCATCCAAATAATCTGTGCCAAAGCTGCCATATTCATTAGAGGATCGTATGGAAACAGCATTTCAAAATGGCACGCGCAGATCCCTCAATATCCGGGATATGGTCAACCCTAGTCAGCCACGCGCGGTCATCCATGGTCAACCCAAGGTCTTCCCCGTGCTACCTTTGTATCCATTCAAAATCCGCCGCACAAATCTATATTATTTCGGATTCTTAGCTAAAGGGGGATGCATCTTTACCTTCCAATTTAAATTCACAAGCAGAAAATCTCTAGATGGCCGGGACATGGTCAACCAAAGGTCTTCCCCGTGCCACCTTGGTCTCCATTCAAAATCTGTCGCGCATATCTATATTATTTCGGATTCTAAGCTAAAGGGGAATGTATCTGGACCTTAAGTTTTAAATTCGCACGCAGAAAATCCCTAGATGGCCGGAACATGGTCAACCGAAGGTCTTCCCCATGCCACCTTGGTCTCCATTTAAAATCCGCCGCACATATCTATATTATTTCGGATTCTGAGATGAAGAGGGATGCATCGGGACCCTCTATTTCAAATAGGCACGCATCAAATCCCGTGATGCCCAGAACATGGTCAACCGAAGGTCTACCTCGGTCAACAATGGTCTCCATTCAAATTCAGCCGTGCATATCCATATTGGTTCGGATTTTTAGCTGAAGAGGAAGGCATCGGGACCATCTATTTCAAATTGGCACGCATCAAATCCCGTGATGCCCGGAACATGGTCAAACCTTGGTCCACAATGGTCACTTTTCAAATTCAGCCAAGCATATCTCTAATGGATCGAGCCTTCCGCCAAAAAGGAGCGTCCTTGGTCTTCCTAAAGTCAAAGAAGATCTTTTCCAATTGATCCAAAGCGTCCATCAAATCGTAGGGCTTAGTTTAATTCTTTTTTCATTTTATTTTCCATTTTTACTTTTAAGTTTATTTAAGTGTATCGGCCTTCATTGGAAAGGCATAGAGAAATTGAATAAAATTTGTGCTTAGCACCTTCTTCCCAACGGTTGAAGCTCTTTCCGACGTTTCCCCTCCGGTGAGTAATATCCGGCCGAGTGGGTTGATGTGCAATGCCGGGGTGGTTTGCACGTCGGGAATGTAATGGTGTGCGCGCGAGATAGATTGACTCGGGCATTTGGTGAAAGGTCGATGAGATGGTCGATAATATGGGGTTTTGCGGAAGCTAGACGACAGAATTAGTGAGATGGCACGGTGAATAAAATCGGGGGCTCGGGGAGGTTGATGATGGCTCGGGGATGGTGCGGGTTACGGAGGAATCAGATGGTGAAGGTGAAGTGGGACGATTAGGATGCTTGAGCAATCAAAGGATCCAAATCGGTAGACCTTGGAGAAAGCTCGGATATGACGCACCGAGGTTTCGACAAGGGTTGACGGAAGCTTGGCCGGATGTGACTCACCGAAGAAGTAACGTCGTTTGAGGGAATTATCAAAAAGGCTCAAAGCACTTGTATTGATAAAATTTCACTAAGTAACACGTAGGTCTAATGTTCTTTAAATAGACAACAACTAAAACGTAAATTTAGAGAACTAGTAATCTCAAGCCATCGGATGAATTGGACGTCTAGGATGATTTGGCACGGAGATACCGGAGGTGCGTCGTGGTTCAGGTGCACCGCGCTGGTGGGTGCGCTGGCGGGTGCGGTGCGCTGCCGGGCGCGCTATCGAGTGCGCTCGGGTGCGGTGCGCTGCCGGGCGCGCTATCGAGTGCGCTCGGGTGCGCTATCATATCTCCGAGATTTGTGGGATTCTGTACGTGCTAATCCCCCCAAATCCTCTTGGTTGTTATTTACCAGCTAAGGGCCTTTTTCTATGAAGATTTGACATGGGCAAAGTTGAAGGATGCATTGGGCTTCCTAGAGTGTTGCATGGGCCTCGGCCTCGGCTGGGTCTTGGGTTAATAATTTGTCCTCTTGATATCTAGGCTTGATCTTCTTCACTCTCTAAGTCTCTAAGTGCTGAAGGGAAATGTGGCACTAGGACACTTATTGAAGATGGCCGAGTCCCTAATGGGTCTCGGCGTGGGCCGCGTCACGTGGCCCGGTAGGTCCTGATGTGCCGTCAATCGATGAGCGGCGCACCGTGGTCGGGAGATGGACGTGTGCGTGACCGGAGGAGGCAACGCGTACGGCGGTCGGAAAATATGGTCGGGCGATTTCTGGAGTTAGGTTGCGGAAGTGTAATGGGGTGGAAATAAGGTGGTTTGTAGGTGAGAATAATGGAATGGCTCGGATAAACACGTTGGTGGTTCGGAGAGGAGTATATGGACCAGAATCGGCGGTGGCGGAAGTTTGATGACTCGGGAAAGCGGGATGGAATTTAGGAGGGTATGAGGCGGTCGATCTAAACACTCGAGCAATCTAAGTGTTTAGAAAGGTAGACCTAGTTCGTGTTCGGATATGACTCACCGTTCACGGACGAGGGTTGTCGAAGACTTGGCCGGATATGACGCACCGGAGAAGGATCGACGATTTGAGGGAATTATCAAAAAGGCGATAAGCACTTTGTATTGATAAAATTCACTGAGTTCATTGGAGGCTAAGTGCCTCTTAAATAGACAAAAACATAAAAGGAAAATACTAAGTAAGAATTGTAAGCCGTCGATCACGTTGGACGTCTAGGATCGTGAAGGCGCGAATCGGTGAAGGATCTTGAAGACGCGGATCGGTGATGTGGCGCTAGAATCATGGGATTGCTTGCCGTTAGTTGTAGCCGGGTCCGGGTGCTCGGGCGCGCGCATTATAGTCGTCGGGTGCTCGGGTGCGCGCGTCATCGTCGTCGGTAAACAGGTGGATCCGGATGCTCAAGGAAGGCGTCAGCGTCGTAGATGGCGCGGCCGGGTCGCGGGCTGGTGCGCGCGCGGGTGGGCGCNTCCTCGGTGTCCGGCTCGGGGTGCCATGTGATGCACGTTCTCGGCCGGTCTTGGTCTAACTCCGAGGGTGTCTCCATGATAATGTTCCCTACAAAATGAGCAACCAAGTTAGTATAAAACTCTCGGTCCGATGGGCCCGAGTGTCGTGGCACATCAGGTCCGATGATGGTGCGTGCCGTGGTCTTGTGTCCCGCGTCATGGGCCGTCAAGTCCGGCCCGGCGTGTGCGTTCCAGGTGAATGTTGTGGTGTTCGGCCCGGCGTGTGCGGTCAAGGTCGTGCGTCCCGCGGCATGGGCCGCCATGTCCGACCCGGTGTGTGCGGTCAAGGTCGCGGCGTGTGCGGTCAAGGTCGCGCGCCCAGCGTCATGGGTCACCATGTCCGACCCGCTGTGTGCGGTCAAGGTCGCGGCGTGTGCGGTCAAGGTCGCGCGCCCCGCGTCATGGGCCCCCATGTCTGGCCCGGCGTGTGCGGTCAAGTTCGTGTCCAGCCATGTGATGGACGTCTTGGGCTTTTCTTGGTCGTTCTCCGTGGGTGACTCCGAGGTTATTTTTCCTACAAAATGAACAACTAAGTTAGCATAAAACTCTCGGCCCAATGGAGTGGAGTCCCATTGTACATCATCGTCCCGAGATATTTGAGGATTTGCCCCCAAATGTCTATCCTCGGGTTCCCCATCGTGATCGTCATCGTCTAAATAAGGGGATAGATCTAACATTGGCTGTGATTAGCACATCGGGTTCGCCGGGAAGAATTAACTTGTAGGCGTTTGGACCAATCTTCTCGGCCACTCGGAACGGTCCCTCGGCCCTTGGAAGTAGCTTGGCGTGCTTTTGCTTAAAGTGTCGTGTCTTGAGCCAAACACGATCCCCCACTTGGAAAAGTTTCTCCTTTCTTCTCTTATTGGCCGAAGCAGCATAGGTCTCGTTTTTCCGCTCGATAGTCTTCTTGACCCTCTCGTGCATCCTTCGGATTACTTCGCCCTTATTAAGCCCATCGGGATTGTCAAGTTCCCGGGTAGGTAATGGTAACAAATCTGATGGTGTTGAGGGGTTAAACCCGTAAGCCGCTTTAAAAGGGGTCATCCCCGTAGTGTTGTGCTTGCACCGATTATAGGAAAATTTCACGAAGGGTAACTTGGATTCCCATGTGGTGGTTCCCTTCTTGATCACACTCCTTAATAGAGCCCCTAGTGATCTATTGACCACTTCCGTTTGCCCATCGGTTTGTGGATGAAAGGCCGTGCTAAATAAAAGCTTGGTTCCGAGCCTTGCCCACAAGGTTCTCCAAAAAGTACTTATAAACTTACCATCGCGGTCGGAGACAATAGAATGTGGTACTCCGTGTAGCTTAACGACCTCCTTGAAGAAAAGATCCGCGATGTAAGTGGCGTCATTGGTGGTATGGCACGGGATGAAATGTGCCATCTTGGAAAATTGATCCACCACAACCATGACCGAGTCCTTGCGGTTGCTTGTCCGAGGGAGACCGACGACAAAATCCATGCTTACGGCTTGCCATGGATGGTCCGGCACCGGTAATGGTTGATATAATCCTTGAGCCAAAGTTCAATTTTTGGCCTTTTTGCATACGATGCACCTTTGTACGAAGTGGTGCACGTCCCGGAATAAGTGTGGCCAATAAAAATGCTCTTTGAGCATCTCCCACGTTTTCTTCTCCCCGAAGTGTCCCGCAAGGCCACCACCATGTGCCTCGGTGATGAGGGACACCCGTAGGCTTCCTTTAGGGACACATAAGCGTCCTCCTCGTAAGAGGTAGCCATCGGTAATATGGTAACCTGATAGCTCCCCTTTGGATGCGGCTTCAAAGTGAGCACCAAAATCCGGGTCTTCCTTATAAAGTTGTTTGACCCATTCAAACCCGAAAAACCTCACCCGCATCTCGGTAAACAATATGCTTCTTCTCGACAAAGCATCGGCCACAACATTAGTATCCCCTTTTTTATACTTGATAATGTAAGGGTACCTTTCCAAAAACTCTATCCATTTAGCATGCCTCTGATTGAGCTTCCCTTGGCTCTTGATAAATTTTAGAGCTTGGTGGTCGGTATGTATAATAAATTCCCGTGGCAATAAGTAATGTTGCCATACCGCAATAGCCCTAATAAGCGAATATAACTCTTTATCATAAGTGGAATAATTTAAAGTCGCACCTTTGAGTTTCTCGCTAAAATAGGCCACGGGTCGGCCTTCTTGCATTAGAACCGCCCCGATGCCCTTGTTGGATGCATCACACTCCACTTCGAACGCTTTATTGAAATCCGAGAGAGCTAATATGGGCGCTTCACAAAGGCGGCGTTTAATATGATCAAAACTTTCTTGACATGGTTTTGACCACTTAAATTACGTACCTTTCTTCGTGACTTCGGTAAAGGGGGCCATAATGGTGCTAAAGCCCTTGATGAACCGTCGGTAAAAATTGGCCAATCCGTGGAAGCTCCTCACGTCCGTGACTCCCTTCGTGTTTGGCCATTCTCAGATGGCTTTAACCTTTTCTTCATCTACTTCCACGCCATTCTTGGACAATATAAATCCAAGGAAGTGAATACGCTCTTGAGCAAACGCGCACTTGGCTTGATTTCCATATAATCGGGATTGCCGCAACGTGATGAATAGTTGTTCCAAGTGCTCCAAATAGCTCGGGGTGTCCGTGCTATACACAAGGATATCATCGAAATAAACGATGATAAACTTGCCAAGGAAGGCTTGGAGGACATGGTTCATGAGCCTCATGAACGTACTCGGGGCATTCGTGAGACCGGAAGGCATAACTAACCATTCAAACAATCTGTACCTTGTTTTAAATGCGGTCTTCCATTCATCG
Source organism: Begonia fuchsioides (assembly GCA_003255005.1). Classification (NCBI taxonomy): domain Eukaryota; kingdom Viridiplantae; phylum Streptophyta; class Magnoliopsida; order Cucurbitales; family Begoniaceae; genus Begonia; species Begonia fuchsioides. The sequence goes on along the minus strand of QAOC01007342.1, from coordinate 42,027 downwards.
CCTTCCTTCATGCGGATTTGGTGATATCCGCTCTTGAGATCAATCCGAGAAAAGAGCTTAGCCCCGCTAAGTTCATCCAAAAGATCATCAAGCCGAGCTATAGGAAATCGATACTTGATCGTGATGTCATTGACCGCTCGGCTATCGATGCACATGCGGTGCGTGCCATCCTTTTTAGGCACAAGGAGGGCCGGAACCGCGCACGGGCTTAGGGACTCCTTGATGTAACCTTTCTCGAGGAGCTCTTGTACTTGGCATTGTAATTCATTGCTTTCTTCCGGGTTGAGCCGATAAGGGGGTCGGTTGGGTAAGGTGGTTCCCGGTTGAAAGTCAATTTGATGTTCTATCCCTCGGTATGGAGGCAACTCTGAGGGGAGTTCCTCCGGGAAAACATCTCGGTACCGCTTGAGCAAGGGCGTGATCATGTCCGGAATAAGTGCCTCCTCGCCTCGGTCATGCTCTCGGTACACGAGCATGACTATCGGGTCACTCCGGGCTATGCATTGATCGAGCCCTTTCTGGTTCACAAGCAAGGTCTTATTGACCCTTGCCTCCCTTTTGATGGCCTCATCCTTGGCCACTTGCTCTGGGGTCATGGGCGTCAAAATCACCTTTCGGCCATTCATCGTGAGGGTGTAATGATTGGCGCGCCCATCGTGTATTACATGGCGATCATATTGCCATGGTCTTCCGAGCAAGAGATGAGTGGCACTCATCGGCACAACATCACATAGCACCGAATCCTTGTAGTGGTCAATCTTGAATTCGACCCGGGTTTGCTTGGATACTCGAACGTCCTCCTTGTCTGTGATCCATCGGAGCTTGTATGGTGTCTGGTGGTCGGTGGTTGGCAAGGATAATTTCTCCACTAACTCTCGGGAAGCTACGTTGGTGCAACTCCCACCATCAATGATTAGAGAACACACTCTTTCCTTAACCAAACATCGGCTATGAAAGAGGTTCTCTCGTTGGTATGCTTCCGGTTGTGGTTGGGTGGAGAGGACCCGTCAGACCATGAGCCAAGTCCCGTCTTGCGGTCGACACTCGTCTTGACCGTGTATAATTGGGCCGGGTACCTCTTCGGGTGTGGCCGTGTCCTCGGGTGGGCTCACGGACTCATCCTCGCTTACTATCTCCTCGGTACCTTCAAGGATCGTCATTACCATCTGATTAGGGCATTGTGCTGCCATGTGGCCTCGGCCCAAACACTTAAAACATCTTATCTCTCGGGTCCGAGAGCCTTCACTACCCGCCTCTTGGGCCTTGATGGGCACGGTCGGCTTAGGGGCCCATGGTGCGGCCGGGGCCAGGCTCGGGTGCGTGGGCGCCAGGCGGTAAGGCGCGGGCGCACGCGGGATCGGTCTTGTGTCCGCGAGCTTGCTCCTCCATTTGACTTGTCTCTCGACTCTTAGAGTCATTTGAATAAGCGAGTCAAAAGAGTCATGGGGCTGTAACTCCACAATATCTCCAATGTCACGTTGGAGTCCTCTAATGAACCGAGCTATGAGGTGCTCTTGCGGCTCATCTAGTTCACATCGAATTCAGATGGTCTCGAATTCGGTGAGGTATTCTTCAACCGATCTTCCCCCTTGCTTTAACCCTTGAAGTTTCAAAAATAATTCTTGCCGATAGTAATTAGGCAAAAACCGTGTGCGCATGTGGGCCTTCAAAGTGTCCCATGTCGTGACTTCGGGTTGTCTATCTTTCCGAAGTTGAGCACGGTGGCAATTTCACCAAAGAACGGCGTATCCCATGAATTCCAATGTTGCTAATTGAACCTTGAGCTTTTCGAAATAATCATAAAGGTTGAAAATTGCATCTACCTTTTCAACCCACTCAAGATATATGTCACTGTTTGCGGTACCACTAAAGGATGGGATGTTTACCTTCGAAAGTCGTCGTTCATCCTCTCGGTCCGCATGATGATCCTCGTAGAATTCGTCATCGGATCCGTCCAAATCATGTCGATTGGCTCGGCGATTCCCGGCACCCGGTCTTTGGATCGGTCGTGGTGCCGACGGAGGTGGCACTTGTTGGTTGGTCAAGGCGTCCAACCTTTGCAAGACGGCTTGCATCATTCGTTCATTCGCCGCTATTCGCTCGTACATTTGATGCGTTTGATCCGCCACTTGATCTTGGATGCTAGGGTTGTGCTCGGGTGGACCGGAGTGTAGCGTTTGGTCGCTCGTGGTGGCGTTGTCGATGGCGGGTCCGTGAACAGCTCCGCTTCGTGTCATCATGCGCAAGTTTTGATTTTTACTTGTAAAAATCGAGACTTGATGCAGCAAATAGGAACTTTTGCTCTGATACCAATTGATGTGCAATGCCGGGGTGGTTTGCACGTCGGGAATGTAATGGTGTGCGCGCGAGATAGATTGACTCGGGCGTTTGGTGAAAGGTCGATGGGATGGTCGATAATATGGGGTTTTGCGGAAGCTAGACGGCGGAATTAGTGAGATGGCACGGTGAATAAAATCGGGGGCTCGGGGAGGTTGATGATGGCTCGGGGATGGTGCGGGTTATGGAGGAATCAGATGGTGAAGGTGAAGTCGGACGATTAGGATGCTTGAGCAATCAAAGGATCCAAATCGGTAGACCTTGGAGAAAGCTCGGATATGACGCACCAAGGTTTCAACAAGGGTTGACGGAAGCTTGGACGGATGTGACTCACCGGAGAAGTAACTGTTGGGAATTTGGGGATCCCCTCGCATGGCGGAATCACCGATGTTCATAACACCGATGACGTACGAGTTACATGTTACATGAAAAACATTTAATCAGTAACATGAAAGATCGTTATCATGATATAATAATAATTATATGTTATAAAAATCTCATTTTTATATTGACCAAATAAATTTAAAGGATTTATGAAAACATACATTTCTCCAAGCTTCAGAAACTTTAAGGTTTGATCTTCGACCTTTGAAACCTCCGATCTTCTCTGTCAATCTTCCTCACCTCGAATAATCACGTGTGGGCGTGATTGACAAATTGCTTCACTCAATTTATGGTTGATCGTGTTCTCAACACTTGAGACGATCTATTTTGAATTTAGAGAACTTTTCTCTAAAATCAAAT
>QAOC01007342.1:21777-37182 GCA_003255005.1 Begonia fuchsioides | reverse complement strand
GCTTTTACGTCTGATAATAATTCTACATTATTCCCAATAAGTAGAATATCATCAACGTACAAAAGTAAGAAGACCACACGCTTGTCACTAATAAGTTTGTATACACAAGACTCATCAAGACATTGCGTGAACCCATAAGATTTAATTGCATCATCAAATCTTATGTTCCATGACCTAGATGCTTGTTTAAGTCCATAAATGGACCTATTCAATTTGCAAACCTTTTGCTGTGCATCCATATCTATGAAACCCTCTGGTTGCTCCATATAAATGGTTTCTTCAAGATGACCATTTAAAAAGGCCGTCTTGACATCCATTTGCCAAATCTCATAATCATAATGAGCAGCAATAGAGAGCAAGATACGAATGGACTTAAGCATAGCTACAGGAGAAAAAGTTTCCTCATAGTCAACTCCTTCCCTTTGAGTATAACCCTTAGCTACAAGCCTAGCTTTGAATGTCTCCACATTCCCGTCCACTCCTCTTTTTCGCTTATAGATCCATTTATTCCCTATAGGTTTAACCCCTTCAGGTAGATCTACAAGTTCCCAGACAGAATTGGAATACATCGATTCCATCTCAAGTTTCATAGCTTCAAGCCATGCTTCTTTGTCAGTATCTTCCATTGCACATCTAAATGACAATGGATCATCCTTTTCATCATCAGTGACAGTAACTTGTGCTTCACCCACATCTTTGTATCGAGATGGTAGTCGTACTACTCTCTCGCTACGTCTAGGTGGTATGATGATCTGACTAGAAGTTGTGGTCTCTTGAGTACCACCGGAAACAACAACTTTTGTTGTTTCTGATCTGATCTCCTTAGCATGAATTTCTTCCAAGACAATCTTGCTTTGAGGTTTGAAATTTATTATATAGTCATGTTCAAGAAACGTGGCATTTGTCGATACAAATACCTTGTTATCTTGAGGACTATAAAACAAACCTCCTCTTGTGCCGTTTGGATACCCAACAAATAAACAAACCTCAGATCGAGATTCTAATTTTCCAGTCTTACCTACCAACACATGTGCTGGACACCCCCATATACGAATATGTCTCAAACTAGGTTTGTGACCACTCCATATTTCTAAAGGCGTCTTAGGTATAGACTTAGAAGGGACTACATTCAAAATGTAAGTCGTTGTTTGTATGGCATATCCCCAAAATGATTTTGGAAGTGAAGAGTAACTCATCATGGATCGAACCATATTGAGTAAAGTCCTATTTCTCCTCTCAGCAACACCATTTTGTTGAGGAGTGCCTGGTGCTGTTAACTGAGATTTAATCCCATGCTCTAACAAATAATCCTTGAATTCATAATCAAGGTATTCACCTCCTCGATCTGATCGAAGGCACTTGATGGATTTACCTAATTGATTTTCAGCTTCAGCTTTAAATTCTTGAAACTTTCTAAAAGTTTCTGATTTAAACTGAATTTGGTAAGTATAACCATATCTAGAGCAATCATCAACAAAAGTAATGAAATACTCGTAACCTCCTCTGGCCTTGGTAGTCATTGGCCCACATACATCTGAATGTATAAGTTCAAGAGGTTCTTGGGCCCTTCTGCCCTTTGCAGAAAAAGGTATTTTGGTCATTTTTCCTTCTAGACAAGATTCACAAACTGGTAATGATCTAACACTTAGATCTTTTAAAGGACCATCCTTTACTAGTCTGTTAATTCTATCCAGATCAATATGACCAAGACGAAGGTGCCATAGATATGTGCTATCATCGTGAGAAATTTTATGTTTCTTGGACTTAGGCAATTCTACTTTGAAAATTTATGTATTCAGCAGAGATCTATAAGTGGGCCTTATCACATAAAGTCCACTTTCAATAAATCCAGAACAAATATTCACACCATTTCTTGAAATAATAACAACATTATTATCAAAAGAAATAGAATATAATTGTTCAAATAAGAGAGAAACAGAAATGAGGTTTCTAGTAAACCCCTGTACAAAATAAACATTGTTTAATAACAAAAATTTATTTTGAAAATATAATGTTGTTTCTCCCACTGCTGAAGCAGATACAAGTGTGCCATTGCCTACTCTCATAGTAAACTCTCCATCTTCTAGCTTCCGATAGGAACTAAGCATATGCAAAGAACAACAAACATGATTAGTCGCACCTGAATCAACTATCCAAGGTGACATATCATTTTCAACTAAACAAGATTCAATAACAAGTAAATCAGATTTACCTGTTTTCTTATGCTTTAGCTCTTCGAGATACTTTTTACAATTTCTCTTCCAATGACCATCAATTCCACAATGGAAACATTTTCCTTTGGGTTTTTCTTGGTTCGAGCTACACTTGTTACCTTCGTTGAACTTGTTTCTTTTATTGGGGTTGTCTTTTCTTTTTCCTGCTGGATATGCTTTTTGACCTTGATTTCTTTTCTTCAACTTCTTCCGCTTCTTAAGGGAATATTGAGAAAATGAGGATCCAACAACATTTGCTTCTCCCTTCTTCTCTACAGAAGAAATCGTCTCATAGGTCGTAAGCTCGTTTAGCAACTGAGTCATATCATAACTCAGTTTGTTCATGAAGTAGTTGCTCTTGAATTGTAAGAACTATGGGCTTAAGCTTTCTAAAATCATGCCCACTTGGGTAGCCTCATCAATATGAGCCCCATTTATTTCAGCCTCATGAATTGTGCTAATCATCATTAGCACATGCTCTCGAACAGAGGAACCAACTCGCATCTTGCTATTCATGACTTTCTTGATAGCTTCATGGCGAGCTTGGCCAGAAGGGCGACCGAACATGTTTTGAAGAGACTCCATTATCTCATAAGCAGTCTCTATGTTCTCAAATTTTGTGTTGAGAACATCATTCATACTAGCGAGCAAATAACAACGAGCTTTATCATTTGCTCGTCTCCATGAATCAAAACTTTTGACCTCTGTTCTTGAAGCATTTTCAGCAGGGACTGAAGGACACTCCTCAGTCAAGACAAACTTCAAATTATCGTGCACAAGAATCAAATTCATGTTCTTTTTCCAGATAACAAAGTTATCTCTAGTCAACTTTTCAGTTGCAAGCAAGTTAATCATGAAAGAAGACATATTGCTGTAATGAATAAATAAAGATTAATATCATGCATAAATTTCATATGAAATATGACATAGTAAAATGATGCATGAGCATGTTAAATCACTTAAAAATTGCAAATGCTACTATAGTCTCGATACATAATATTTTTCCGTAGGGTAAAAATCAAAACTTGCGCATGATGACACGAAGCGGAGCCGTTCACGGACCCGCCCGCGACAACGCCACCACGAGCGACCAAACGCTTCATTCCGGGCCATCCGAGCACAACCCTAGCATTCAAGATCAAGTGGCGGATCAAACTCATCAAATGTATGAGCAAATAGCGGCGAATGAACGGATGATGCAAGCCGTCTTACAAAGGTTGGACGCCTTGACCAACCAACAAGTGCCGCCGCCGCCCGCACCACGACCGATCCGAAGACCGGGTACCGAGAATCGCCGAGCCAATCGGCATGACTCGGACGGATCCGATGACGAGTTCTACGAGGACCATCATATGGATCGAGAGGATGAACGATGACTTCCAAAGGTAAATATCCCATCCTTTAGTGGTACCGCAAACGGAGATATATATCTTGAGTGGGTTGAAAAGGTAGATGCAATTTTCAACCTTTATGATTATTCCAAAAAGCTCAAGGTTCAATTAGCCACATTGGAATTCACGGGATACGCCATTGTTTGGTGGAATTGCCACCGTGCTCAACTTCGGAAAGATAGACAACCCAAAGTCACGACATGAGACACTTTGAAGGCCCACATGCGTACACGGTTTTTGCCTAATTACTATCGGCAAGAATTATTTTTGAAACTTCAAGGGTTAAAGCGAGGGGGGAAATCGGTTAAAGAATATCTCACCGAATTCGAGACCATCCGAATTCGATGTGAGTTAGATGAGCCGCAAGAGCACCTCATAGCTCGGTTCATTAGAGGACTCCAATGTGACATTGGAGATATTGTGGAGTTACAACCCCATGACTCTTTTGACTCGCTTATTCAAATGGCCCTAAGAGTCGAGAGACAAGTCAAATGGAAGGGCAAACTCGCGGACACGAGACCGATCGCGCACGCACCCGCGCCTTATCGCCTGGCGCCCACGTATCCGAGCCTGGCCCCAGCCGCACCTTGGGCCCCTAAGCCGACCGTGCCCATTAAAGCCCAAGAGACGACTAGTGAAGGCTCTCGGACCCGAGAGATAAGATGTTTTAAGTGTTTGGGCCGAGGCCATATGGCAGCACAATGCCCTAATCAGAGGGTAATGACGATCCTTGAAGGTACCGAGGAGATGGTAAGTGAAGACGAGTCCGTGAGCCCACCCGAGGACACGGCCACACCCGACGAGGTACCCGGCCCAATTGTACATGGTGAAGATGAGTGTGGACCGCAAGACGGGACTTGGCTCATGGTCCGATGGGTCCTCTCCTCCCAACCCCAACCCGAAGCATACCAACGTGAGAACCTCTTCCATAGTCGATGTTTGGTTAAGGAAAGAGTGTCCTCTCTAATTATTGATGGTGGGAGTTGCACCAACGTAGCTTCCCGAGAGCTAGTGGAGAAGCTATCCTTGCCGACCACCGACCATCCGACACCATACAAGCTCCGATGGATCACAGACAAGGAGGATGTCCGAGTATCCAAGCAAACCCGGGTCGAATTCAAGATTGACCACTACAAGGATTCGGTGCTATGTGATGTTGTGCCGATGAGTGCCACTCATCTCTTGCTTGGAAGACCATGGCAATATGATCGCCATGTAATACACGATGGGCGCGCCAATCATTACACCCTCACGATGAACGGCCGAAGAGTAATCTTGACGCCCATGACCCCGGAGCAAGTGGCCAAGGATGAGGCCATCAAAAGGGAGGCAAGGGTCAACAAGACCTTGCTTGTGAACCGAAAAGGGCTCCATCGATGCATAGCCCGGAGTGACCCGATAGTCATGCTCGTGTACCGAGAGCATGACCGAGGCGAGGAGGCACTCATTCCGGACGTGATCAAGCCCTTGCTCAAGTGGTACCAAGATGTTTTCCCGGAGGAACTCCCCTCGGAGTTGCCTCCATACCGAGGGATAGAACATCAAATTGACTTTCAACCAGGAGCCACCTTGCCTAACCGACCCCCTTATCGGCTCAACCCGGAAGAAAGCAAGGAATTACAACGCCAAGTACAAGAGCTCCTCGAGAAAGGTTACATCAAGGAGTCTTGAAGCCCGTGCGCGGTTCCGGCCCTCCTTGTGCCTAAAAAGGATGGCACGCACCACATGTGCATTGATAGCCGAGCGGTCAATGACATCACAATCAAGTATCGGTTTCCAATACCTCAGCTTGATGATCTTTTGGATGAACTTAACGGGGCTAAGCTCTTTTCTCGGATTGATCTCAAGAGCGGATATCACCAAATCCGCATGAAGGAAGGCGACGAATGGAAGACCGCATTCAAAACAAGGTACGAATTGTTTGAATGGTTAGTTATGCCTTTCGGTCTCACGAATGCCCCGAGTACGTTCATGAGGCTCATGAACCATGTCCTCCGAGTCTTCCTTGGCAAGTTTATCATCGTTTATTTTGATGATATCCTTGTGTATAACACGGACATACCGAGCCATTTAGAGCACTTGGAGCAACTCTTCATCACATTGCGACATTTCCGATTATATGGAAATCAAGCCAAGTGCGCGTTTGCTCAAGAGCGTATTCACTTCCTTGGATTTATATTGTCCAAGCATGGTGTGGTAGATGAAGAAAAGGTTAAAGCCATCCGAGAATGGCCAAACCCGAAGGGAGTCACGGACGTGTGAAGCTTCCCTCGGATTGGCCAATTTTTACCGACGTTTCATCAACGGTTTTAGCACCATCATGGCCCCCTTGACCGAACTCACGAAGAAAGGTACGGAATTTAAATGGTCAAAACCATGCCAAGAAAGTTTTGATCATATTAAACGCCGCCTTTGTGAAGCACCCATATTAGCCCTCCCGGATTTCAATAAGGCTTTTGAAGTAGAATACGATGCATCCGGTACGGGCATCGGGGCGGTTCTAATGCAAGAAGGCCGGCCCATGGCCTATTTTAGCGAAAAACTCAAAGGTCCGACTTTAAATTATTCCACTTATGATAAAGAGTTATATTCGCTTATTAGAGCTATTGCGGTATGGCAAGATTACTTATTGCCACGGGAATTTATTATACATACTGACCACCAAGCTCTAAAATTTATCAAGAGCCAAGGGAAACTCAATCGGAGGCATGCTAAATTGATAGAGTTTTTGGAAAGGTACCCTTACATTATCAAGTATAAAAAAGGGGATACTAATGTTGTGGCCGATGCTTTGTCAAGACGAAGCATATTGTTTACCGAGATGCGGGTGAGGTTTTTCGGGTTTGAATGGGTCAAGCAACTCTATAAGGAAGACCCCGATTTTGGTGCTCACTTTGAAGCCGCATCCAAAGGGGAGCTATCGGGTTACCATATTACCGATGGCTACCTCTTATGAGGAGGACGCTTATGTGTCCCTAAAGGGAGCCTACGGGTGTCCCTCATCACCGAGGCACACAGTGGTGGCCTTGCGGGACACTTCGGGGAGAAGAAAACGTGGGAGAGGCTCAAGGAGCATTTTTATTGGCCACACTTATTCCGGGACGTGCACCACTTTGTACAAAGGTGCATCGTATGCAAAAAGGCCAAAAATCAAACTTTGGCTCTGGTGTGCAGCGTGCACCAGGATCGCACACACTTTATCGGACTTGTCGCTTTTCACGTAACCGGGAAGGTCGCGTGTAGGGCGATCGGGAAATTGGCTCGGGCCAATTTGGAATGGGGTTTGCGGAAGCGTAACGTGATGGAAATAAGGGGTTTTGGTGGTGGAATTTCGGGAATGGTTCGATAGGTTATGAAGATGACTCGGTAGTGAATGTATGGACCGGGATCGGTTTGTGGAGGAGTTTGAAGGCTCGGGGATAAAGATGGTGAAGGTAATGGATGAAGGCAATTGAATACTTGAGCGATTAAAGTATTGAACTCGGTAGACCTTGAATGTCATCTTGGATATGACTCACCGATGAACACTCGAGGGTTGATAACACTCGGCCGGATATAACTCACCGGAGGGGAATTATCGAGAGGGAGCTTCGATCCTTTCGGGAAGAAGGTGCAATGCACAATTTTTACTAAAATTCTCTCTATTGTAAACGGAAATCGAATACAATACTTAAAGACATAAAATTGAACTAACTATCTAAGAAGAAGGAAGCTTTCGGCCTTTAGATTGATCAAACGCTTCTTGTTGACTTTGGAGAAGTCCATGTCCGTGATTCTTGGTCGGAGGATCGGTTGGTTCGAAAGTCGACCGAGGTTGTCTTGTTGTTGACCGGTTGACCGAGAGGGTGCGTCGGTATGGGCGGAGCTCCGAACGAATGAATGATTGGCTCGAGCCAATTTGGATCCGGGGCTTCTAAAGTCTCTTCGGTGGTCAACAAAAGGTAGCGCACGGTCTGGTTCTTTGATGGACCGGTGATGACTCGAGTTGGTGCGCGGGCACGTCTAGATGGGCCTAGCCGGCGGTCGGCCATGGGCGAGCTTCAAGGGATCCGAGAGTTTGTTGAGGAAATCCGTTGATTGAAGATCCTCTGAAGATTCAATAGCTGCTCCAAGGATTTGGTGCATGAAAATCCCTTGATAATCGTAGGTGGTTCGGTGGTCGGCCATGCTCGTGCGTCCGATGGGTGATCTACGGTCATCACGAAGATATGCTCGTGCCAAACTTGATCCTCTTCCTTATCTTAACCAAATAACCAAAATACTTAAAGATTAAGTAAGTTTGGCCGATAGAATTTGGCTAAGTCTTTGAATGGGCCGATAGTGGGCCGTGTCTCGTGAGAGGCTCGGCCATCGTGGGCTTCCAATGGGGCATTCAGCGTCCTTTGTCTTTAGACTTCTTGCTTTCTTCACTAAGTCTTCTAAATGCTGAAAATAAGCTAAGGTGGCCGGGCTCGGCGTTGGGTTGGCCGAGGAGTTAGACTCCGTGGAAGATCGCGCGATCCAAGGGGATCGGACCGTGCGTTCTCTCACGCTGGCAACTTATTGCTGGGCCGAAGCCCTAGTGGTCTTCGGATAGGCCGACGACCGAAGCTTGGGTGGTCGTCGGGTCGGGGTCGTGGAGAGCCCGTTTGGTGCGGGGCGTGTCTCGGTCATGAGCCTCGGTTGCGTCGTGGGCCGGGCTGCCGGGTGCGCCGTGTCCGGGTACGGTTGGACATGGCTTGGTGTGCGCGTCGGGGCCGGGAATGGCCGAGCACCAAGTAATGGAGTGCTTGGGCCGTTCCCGATCATGCTCGGAAGGTGTTTCCGAGACTAAGAGACCTGCAAAACGAGAAACTAAGTTAGTAAAATCGGGTCGGCTCGTTGGGTCGGTCAGGGCTTGATCCATGATGTGCTCGGGTTGCACATCAGGCTCAAGGATTATATCAACCATTACCGGTGTCTGACCTTCCATGGCAAGCCGTGAGCATGGATTTTGTCGTCGGTCTCCCTCGGACAAGCAACCGCAAGGACTCCGTCATGGTTGTGGTGGATCGATTTTCCAAGATGGCACATTTCATCCCGTGCCATACCACCAATGACGCCACTTACATCGCGGACCTTTTCTTCAGGGAGGTCGTTAAGCTACACGGAGTACCACATTCTATTATCTCCGACCGCGATGGTAAGTTTATAAGTACTTTTTGGAGAACTTTGTGGGCAAGGCTCGGGACCAAGCTTTTATTTAGCACGGCCTTTCACCCACAAACAGATGGGCAAATGGAGGTGGTCAATAGATCACTAGGGGCTCTATTGAGGAGTGTGATCAAGAAGGGCACCACCACATGGGAATCCAAGTTACCTTTCGTGGAATTTTCCTATAATCGGTGCAAGCATAATACTACGGGAATGACCCCTTTTGAAGTGGCTTACGGGTTTAACCCCTCAACACCGTCGGATTTATTACCATTACCTACTCGGGAACTCAACAATCCCGATGGACTTAATAAGGCCGAAGTAATCCGAAGGATGCACGAGAGGGTCAAGAAAACTATCGAGCGGAAAAATGAGACCTATGCCGCTTCGGCCAATAAGAGAAGGAAGGAGAAACTTTTCCAAGTGGGGGATCGTGTTTGGCTCAAGACACGACACTTTAAGCAAAAGCACGCCAAGTTACTTCCAAGGGCCGAGGGACCGTTCCGAGTGGCCGAGAAGATTGGTCCAAATGCATACAAAGTGATTCTTCCCGGTGAACCCGACGTGCTAATCACGGCCAATGTACAAGATCTATCCCCTTACTTAGACGATGAAGATCATGATGGGGAACCCGAGGATAGAGATTTGGGGACAAATCCTCAAATACCTCGGGAGGATGATGTACAATGGGACTCCTCCCCATTGGGCCGAGAGTTTTATGCTAACTTAGTTGTTTGTATTGTAGGAAACATAACCTCGGAGTCACCCACAGAGAACGACCAAGAAAAGCCCAAGACGTCCATCACATGGCTGGACACAACCGTGACCGCACACGCCGCGACCTTGACCGCATACACCGGGCTGGACGTGGCGGCCCATCCCGCGGGACACACGAGCTTGACCGCACACACCGGGCCGGACATGGCGGCCCATGCCGCTAGACGCGCGACCTTGACCGCACAAGCCGGGCCGACGACCACAGCATTCACCTTGACCGCACATGCCAGGCCGGACTCGACGGCCCATGAGGCCGGACACAAGACCACGACGCGCACCATCATCGGACCTACCGGGCCACGTGACGCGGCCCACGACGAGACCCATTAGGGTCTCGGCCATCTTCAATAAGTGGCCGAGCGCCACATTTCCTTTCAGCACTTAGAGGCTTAGCGAATGAAGAGGATCAAGCCTAGACATCACAAGGACGGATTTACAGCCCAAGACCGAGCCGAGGCCGAAGCCCACGCAACATTCAAGGAAGCCCAAGGTATCCTTCAAATTCATCCGTGTCAAATCTTCATGGACAAGATCCCTTAGCTGGAAAATGACAACAAAGAAGATATGGAGAGATTCGCACACACAGATTCCCATAAATCTCGGAGATTAGTTGCAACGGCCGAGCGCGCAAGACAGCACGCCCGCCAGCGCACCGCACCCGCTAGCTCGCCAGACAGCGCACCCACGACGCAGCCCACCCGAGCGCACAAGACAGCGCGCCCACCAGCGCACCGCACCCGCCAGCGCACCGCACCCGCTAGCGCGCCAGACAGAGCACCCACGGCGCAGCCCACCCGAACCACGACGCACCTCCGGGATCCACGTGCCAAATCATCCTAGACGTCCAATTCATCCGATGGCTTGAGATTACTAGTTCTCTAGATTTTTGTTTTCGTTTTTGTCTATTTAAAGAACATTAGACCTACTTGTTACTGAGTGAATTTTTATCAATACAAGTGCTGTGAGCCTTTTTGATAATTCCCTCAAACGACGTTACTTCTTCGGTGAGTCACATCCGGCCAAGCTTCCGTCAACCCTTGTCGAAACCTCGGTGCATCATATCCGAGTCTTCTCCAAGGTCTACCGATTGGGATCCTTTGATTGCTCAAGCATCCTAATCGTCCGACATCATCTTCATCATCTGATTCCACCATAACCCGCACCATTCCCGAGCCATCATCAACCTTCCCGATCATCCGATCATAGTCACCGTGCCATCTCACTATTTCCACCGTCAAGCTTCCGCAAAACCCCACATTATCGACCATTCCATCGACCATTCACCAAACGCCCGAGCCAATCTAGCTCGCGCGCACGCCCACCGATCACGACGTGCAAAACACCCCGCCGTTGCACATCAGGTCGTCGGGTCGTGGTCGTGGGGCTGGGCTTGATGTGCCTTCCTTGGGGGTCGGCGCACCGTGGGTTGGGAGAATGCACGCACATGGGGCTCGGATGAACGGGAAATTGGGTCGTGCGAATTGTGGGGTTGTGTTGCGGAAGCGTATTGTGATGGAAATAAAGGATAATGGTCGTATGGAAAGTGGAATGGCTCGGGTGAATAAAAGAATGGCTCGGTGGATGAGAATATGGGTGAAATCGGACAATGGAAGGTTTGAAAGCTCGCGGAATGGAATGGTTAAACTCTTGCGAGTTTAGATAGAAGATGGATGAACAATTTGAATACCTGAGCAATCACGGTATTCTCCTCGGTAGACCTCGCCCGCACTCAGATATGACGCACCGATCGCACGTGCAAAGGGTTGACGGTCTCGGCCGGATGTGACTCACCGGAGAAGTATTCGTCGGAGAGAGCTTCAAACCTTTCGGGAAGAAGGTGCTTTGCACAATTTTTCTCTAAAAATTCACTCTATTGAAAATAGTGTAAGTGTTACACTTAAATAGAAAAATGTAAAAGATAAGAAAGCTTAAGAAAGACAATGTAAGCCTTTAGATGACTTGAACGTCCATGATTAGCTTCGGGAATATCTTCCTTGACTTTAGGCTTGATTCATCAAAGATATGCACGGCTGGATTTGCATGAAAGTCGTGCTTGACCGAGGGTGATCTTCGGTTCTCCGTCGGATGCGCGTGCTGTTGATCTTATCTCGGATTTTGTGGGATTCACTCGTGCTAATTTTGAAAGGTTGTTTTCCAACGATTCTCCTATGAATATTGCAGCTTTAGCACGGATTCGTTTGATAAAAATCCCTGTTGTTTTGCCGGTGGCTCGATGGACAGTTTTTGTGCGCGCGCGGGTGCTTCAAAATGTGACCGGTTGAACATTTCTCCTGATATTTCAGGATTTTTCCGTGCCATTTTTGAAATATCATTTTCCAACGATCCTCCTATGATTATGGCAACTTTAGCACTGTTTATTTGGATGAAAATCCCATGTGGCTCGCCGGTGGTTCCAAAATCGATCTTGTGCGCGCCCGGATGGATCTTCTCTGGATATCTTGAGATTTGTCCTTGTCAAACTCGAACCTTATCTTTCCCTTGACCAAATAACAAGATTACTTAAATATTTAAGTCAAGTGGTCGATTGGATTTGGTCAAGGTCTCTTATTTGACCATAGGTGGGTCGTGGCTTGACCGTGGACCAGTCATGTCGAGCCTTTGTGTGTCTTCGCTAATGGGATATGCGTTCCTCTTCTTTGGGCTGCTTTCTCTTCCTTCTCTAAGGCTAATTGCTGGTTGAAACAAAATAAACTAAGTGTGACCGAAAATAGGGCCCATGGTTGAACACTTGATCCGTGGGGATTTGGATCGAGCGTTCTCCCATGTCGGTCACTTATTCCAATGGGCCGAAGCCCTAGAGGACTTCGGCAAAGCCGACGACCTTGTCTCCATGGGTCATCGGGTCATGATCGTGGGGCGACCGTTGGGCGCCGGGCTGGTCGTGGTCGCGAGCCTCGGCCGTGTCATGGGCCGGAGGTTGGGCGCTGGACGTGTCATGTCCGGGGATGCCCGGACGCCAACCGAGCAAAGTCCTTGGCCGCTCATGATTTTCCTTGGACATTGTTTCCGAAGGTAAACTTCCTGCAAAACGAGCACACAAATTAGAAAAATTGGCCGTGCTCCTCGGCGCTAGATCGGCGATGTGCTCCCTTTGCACATCATCCTCCCGGGGTACTTGAGGATTTGTCCTAAAATCTATCTTTTCTTTATCAATCTCCTTGGGTTTGTGGTCGGTGAGGCGCTCATGTTGTGCTCTGGGGCCCACGGCCTCGGTGTGGGGCCCCGATCCTCGGTCCTTGGCGCGGGTCGGCATGTTGTCGGCGCAGACCGGTAAAGTGAGGAGCTCATTCCCTAGAGGGGGCGGTGATCCGTCGGGCAGTGTTCCCGGGAACTCATCTCAATATAATCCAAGGTCTCGGCCAAGTAACAGATTGGTTCGTTGATGATCCTCTGGTTGTTGTTGCGTGGTAAGGATGGGTTGGATCATCAGAAGTCTCGGCCCCTCTTGGGCGTGGATGATTTCGCCTTCGATCGGGCCCGATTTTACTTCGGCCTCGGCTTGGTGGATCATCATAAGCCTTGGCCCATCTTTAGCGTGAAAGGTTTCTCTTTCTACCGGGCTCGGTTTTTCCTCGGCCTTGACTTGGCCCTCGTCCTCGCTAACAATTTCCTCGGTCCCTTCGAGGATAGCCATCATGCGTCGGTTAGGACATTGGGCCACAACGTGGCCTCGGCTGAGACACTTGAAGCATTGGATCTCACGGGCCCTTGATTTCTCGTCTTCCGTGTCATGTGGCTTTGATGTGCCTTCCTTGGTGGTCGGCGCACCGTGGGTTGGGAGAATGCGCGCACACGGGGTTCGGATGAACGTCGTGTACGGCAAACGGGAAATCAGGTCGTGCGAATTGTGAGGTTATGTTGCAGAAGCGTATTGTGATGGAAATAAGGGGTTTGGGTCGTATGGAAAGTGGAATGGCTCGGATGAATACTGGAATGGATCGGTGGATGAATTTATGGGTGAAATCGGGTAAAGGAAGGTAAAAGGGTGATCGCTCGGTGAAGTGGGTGGACTCTTTAGAGTTTTTTGGTATAGATGGATGGACAATTTGAATACCTGAGCAATCAAGGTATTCTCCTCGTTAGACCTCGCTCGCACTCGGATATGACTCACCGAACGTACGTGCAAAGGGTTGACGGTCTCGGCCGGATATGACTCACCGGAGAAGTATTCGTCGGAGAGAGCTTCAAACCTTTTGGGAAGAAGGTGCTTTGCACAATTTTTCTCTAAAAATTCACTCTATTGAAAATAGTGTAAGTGTTACACTTAAATAGCAAAAACGTAAAAGATAACGAAACTACTAAAGATAAACTAAGAAGTCAAGCTAAGCCCTTCGATGATTTGAACGCCTTGGATTAGCTTTGGAAGCCTTCGGTTGACTTTAGGTTCGGTTCAACGGATTTGGCACGGTCGGGTTGACGCTTTGACCGGTGGTGCGCGCGGTTGACCGAGAGGGTGCGTCGGGTCAGCGGAGCTCCGAACGAATGAGGGATTGGCTCGAGCCAATCTGGATTCGGGGCTTCTAAAGTCTCCTCGGTGGTCAACTTGATGTAGCGCATGGTCTGGTTCTTCGATGGCCCGATGATGACTCGAGCGTGTGCGTGGGCACGTCTAAATGGGCCGAGCCGGCGGTCGGGCATGGGCGAGCTTCAAGGGATCCGCGCGTTTGTTGAGCAAATCTGTTGAATGAAGATCCTTGAAGATTTAACAGCTGCTCCATGGATTTGGTGCATGAAAATCCCTTGTGGTTTGCTGGTTGTTCGGTGATCGGCCATGCTCGTGCGTCTGATGGGTGATCTACGGTCATCATGAAGATCTGCTCGTGCCAATGTAATCCTCTTCCTTTTCTTAACCTAATAACAAAAATACTTAAAGATTAAGTAAGTTTGGCCGATGGAATTTGGCTAAGTCTTTGAATGGGCCGTAGGTGGGCCGAGGCTTGACCGTGGGTCGGTCAATGATCGGCCATGGTGGTCCTCCGTGGGCTTTCGCTTGAGCATTGAGTTCTCTTCCTCTTGGGCTGACTTTCCTTCCTCTTCTAAGGCTAAATGCTTGCTGAAAGGAAATCTCCTAAGCGTGACTGAAAATAAGGCCCATGGTTGAACACTCGATCCAAAGGGTTTTGATGTGCCACGTTTGGCACCACTCGATTGATGAAGCAAACTATTTTTCTGATGAGTTTGTTAATTTTGTAGGAGGCTCTTTTCATAAAAGGCTTATCAAGAAGCCAATTATGAAGGGGAAAACATGCTTCCTTTTTGAAAACTTTTTTGCATCCGTGGCATGGAAGGGTGATCCAAACCACCTAGGTGATGATAGCACCACTTTTGGTTTCGGCCCAGGATGAGCTCTGGGGCTTGTGCGGCTGTTTTGAACACCTTCCGGACCTGATTTGGCCAAGCTAGCTTCTAAAAATATGTGGTAGGCCATGGAAACTCCGGTAAAATGAAGCAAGGCCATGGAAACTCCTAATGTCCGAAACACACTTAGGGGTAGGCCATTCCCGAATCGCTTCTATCTTGCTTTGATCAACTTCCATTCCATCCTTCGACAATATAAATCCGAGGAAATGCACTCTCTCTTGTACGAAGGAGCACTTCTTCAAATTGCCGAATAATTGAGCCTGTCTAAGTGCATCAAATAATATACGAAGGTGTCCCAAGTGATCCAGATAATGTGCACTATAGACTAATATATCATCAAAGAATACTATCACAAATTTTCCCAAGTAATCTTTCAGCACATGGTTCATTAAACGCATAAAAGTGCTAGGGGCATTAGATAGCCCGAAAGGCATGACTAACCATTCATAAAGTCCATACTTGGTTTTGAA
>QAOC01007340.1:0-12721 GCA_003255005.1 Begonia fuchsioides | reverse complement strand
GCATCTTTGTGGAAAAGGTAGTGGAAGTGTCTCGGCTGGAAAAAATTTTCTTATGGTGTTGTGCCGGTGCTGCAGCACTGGTAGTAGCATCAGACTTATTAATCCGTTCTGAGACTTCCACTTTATCAGCCTCTGTATTTTTTTCTTCGACTTTTTCCTTAGGTTTTCTTTTAGGGTCTTTCACAGCCTCCACTTCTCTGTCGTTGCGCAGCGTAATGGATTTGCACTGTTCTATTCCTTCTCGTTTTAGAACTTCGGTATTGCTTAGCAACATCCCCGTTGGTCTAGCGTTTAAGGCTAACGCGAGCTGACCCACTTGATTCTCCAGATTCTTATGAGATGCGATCTGATTCTGTAAGATCACATTCATATTTTGCATCATCAGCTCGGTCCGTTCCATAAATTCATTAACTTTTTGCTCGAACGGATTAGAAGACTCGGGTTGATGTGGCTGATTCTGTTGAGTCGGAAACCCTTGATTAAACCCTTGTTTTGCTGGTTGGAAATACTGAATTTGAGTTCGTGGTTGCTGCTGTTGGCTCCACTCATTATTTGGTTTCCAACCTTGCGTAAAATTGCTCCGATTATTCCCCACATAGTTGTTTGCTTCGGGATTTGAAGGGCAGTGATCATAAGAATGTTCTTCCGAGCAGAATAAACACGAGATACTCTTCACAGGTTGTGGGTTGGTTTGCTGCATGTTCAGATTCTTGAGAGTGTTGTTGAGTGTAGTCATTTGAGCAGCTAGGGCCATCACTGGATCAAGATCTAAAATTTTAGGTTGGTTGTTCGTCGATGCTCTCTTCGGTGTTGCAGCTCTCTCCGTCGGCCATTGATAATTATTCGTAGCCATATTTTCCAGCAGTGAAAAAGCTTCCGTGCATGATTTGGATAGAATGACTCCATTTACTGCTGCATCTAAGAGATATCGAGTCTGCCCATGTAATCCATTGTAAAAAGTTTCCAGCTGGACCCATTCTTCAACACCATGATTCGGACATTGTCGTAACAATTCTTTGAACCTCTCCCAAGCTTCGTAAAGAGATTCAGTATCCTGCTGTCTGAATATCATGATCTCCCCTCGTAGTTTTGCGTTCTTCACCGGTGGAAAATATTTCAGCAGAAACTTCTTGGCTAAATCCTCCCAAGAAGTTATAGAATTTGGCGGCAAAGAATTCAACCACGCTTTTTCCTTGTCTCGGAGTGCATACGAGAATAATTTTAATCGGAGAGTCTCTCGATTAATGGCTGAATCTTCGAACGAATCACATAAGGATGTAAACTCCTTAATGAATGTGTTCGGTTCTTCGGTTGCTGAACCATTAAATGTACCAATGGTTTGCAACATTTGGAACATAATCGGCTTCAATTCGCACTCCACTTCATTATTTTCTGGTCGAAAAATTCCAGGATTTAACCTCTCCAAATCTGGAATTGCATAATCCCGAATTGGCCTTTCTTGAGCATGACCGTAATTTGCTCGTTGAAATACGTTTTGCGCCATTGGTTCTTCTTTCACCGCCCCGCTTTGATTTATATGATGGTGTCTTCTCTCTCGAAGCGTTCTTTCAGGTTCGGGGTCAAAAGGAATGAGCTCTCGTTCCTCGTCGTTTTGCATAAGCACCTAAAAAATTAAGAAAAANACTAAATAGTTCTACAATAACTATCAAGAGTTCATCAAATTCACGGAAATTAAAACGAAAAGCAAAGGAGAGAAATTTGGTCCTCGCCGTCGAAAGCCGTTGTTCTCACAGCCTCGTTCCCCGCCGCCGTAGTCGTCGCCGCAAACCTCTTCTTTGGATTTACGCCCGAAGCTTGATCGTGAATCCCGTTCTCCAATTCTACACACGCAATTCGTGGTGTTCACCTTTCTTTAAGTATATTTCGTGCAGCTTCAGCAGATCTGAGAGTTGGTTGCGATTTAGGGAAGATTTGGATAAGTTTGGAAAGTAATTGAGATTAGGAAAGATTTTCAAATCTTCAAAGATATTCTTGTTTCCAAATATGATTTAGAGTTGATTCTTCCTTCTTATTCGTGATTCTTCCAGCCTTTATCTTCAATAATATTCTGCAATTGCATAGAAACACAAATCCCGTGATAATACAGAATATACAAAATATCGGGTAAAATCTCGTAAAAATAGCGTAACTGATGTTGTGGCATCGCTACAGCATTATCCCTAAAAATCCCGCTTATTTCCAATTAAATCATTACAGATTCCTAGCAATTTAACCACTAAAACCACATAAATATTAAGTCTTTTCGAGACTTAACAAGTTTTATCGAGTAGACACATCAGATGTCACATTGCCCTTAAATGTGATATTCATCATGTCAATGCAACTTTTGAACTTCAGGAAACGGTTGGAGAGGACTTAACGTACTTCACCGCCCTCCGTACTCGACTAATAGAAGCTTGATGCTCTTTAAGCCCATCATTCACAATTAAATTGGTGATATGAGCAAAGCATCGCATGTGAATGAACTCTCCATCCAAAACCAATCCATTCCAATGTCGTAAACTCCTAACCATATGTGCGATTGCAACATCATTTGAGGAGGCGTTGTCTACCGTAATTGTGAACACCTTCTCAATTCCCCAATCGCGCAAACAATGCTCAATTAATCTTCCAATGGTTTCTCCTCTATGGTCATCAATTTGCCAAAAATTTAAAATTTTCTTCTGCAACTTCCAATCTCCATCGATAAAGTGGCCTGTCAAAACCAAGTAGTTTATATTCTGCGCCGACGTCCAAGTGTCCGTAGTGAGGCACATTCTCTAATTACTTGTACCAAAATATTCTTTCAACTGATTTTTTCTCCTCTTATAAATTGCAGTGATATCCCTTGAAACTGACCTGCGTGAAGGTAGCACAAACTCGGGTCAGAGATATGCACACCACTTTCTGAATCCTTCCTTTTCTACCATTCTCATCGGTAGTTCATCAGTTATGAGCATGCTCGCAAGTACTTCCCGCGCTTCTGCCTGCGTGGAAGATGAAACTGAAGACGAGCTTGCTTCACCTTTGAGCGTAGTGAAAGGCAACTTCTTCTGTAATTGATCTGTGGCCAATAAATACTTGTTGCAACTATTCAAATGCTTTGTCATATTCGAACTTCCTGCCTTCTTTGTATGACAAGCATATTTTATGCTATCATGGTTGCAGCTAGCTCTCGGATCCTCTGGATCACATCCATCAACCAATGTAAAATGATCCCAACATGCAGCCCTCAACGCTCTTTTTCTTGGATTAGGGCCAGTCTCAGTAGGATTCGTAGTTGTCTTAGGAGTTGTCGATGTTGGTTGTATCGTTGTGTCGATAGTTGCACTTGCAGAAGGTGTACTTTCCATGCTCTAAAAAAACAATCGAAGCAAAATTCAAATTCACATATTGGAACCCCGATTAACACCAAATTTCAACAAGTAAATAACTAATTTCAATACCTAATTTCAATAACTAATTTCAATAATTAAAGATTCAAAATTGAACAATTGAAAGCTTATTTCAATAACTAATTTCGTTAACTAATTTCAACTATTGGAACCCGAAACCAAAACCAAAACCAAAATCAATAAGTAATTCCAAGTACTGCTCGATTTAAGGCAAAAATCCAATTACTTCTCAATTTAAGGCAAAATTGAACAATTGAAAGCTAAGTTCAATTCAATACCTAATTGGCTAATTTCGTTCGGATTAAGGCAACAACGAGTATGCACTCTCGGAGTCGGGCCAGCCGGATTTCTAGAGTGGAGGAGGAGGCAGAGGCAGCCGGTGGCGGTTGTGCGTCAGATTTTCGGTTGCCGGTGTTGGGGTCGGGCCGGGATGCGCCGTCTGTTCTTCAAGGTTAGTCGTCAACGCCTCAACGGTGCTCAGAGTTGGGGTTAGTCGGCGGTTGTAACTTGTACGTCCGGTTGTTCGTCGTCAGATTTCGTCTGACGAGGTTGTTCGTTTCGTTGTTGGTGGTTCGTCGCGAATGCGGGGACGGGATTGCATAAAATCGATAGAGGGCTTGAAAGAAAGTGAAACCCCAATTGAAATTTGGGGATATTTAATTGGATTCGGACAATTCGACGTTCGGATTGGATCGGATTGACTTCGAATCCGATAGCCAATCCGATCCGATAATGATTCGAAAGTCGGACCAAATACGGTATTACTCTACCGAATACTTGATCCGATCCGACCGAATCCGATCGGATTGGATCGGATCGTCGGATATGGATCAGATCTGCCCACCCCTGTATAGAACTCCTGTGGCTTCTCCAACTTTTTCTTTACCTGCTAGCATGTTTACCTCTGTGTCCACTCGTCCACCCTCAAGTTCAAGCCTTTGGCATTTACTTTTTGGGCATCCTGCTCCTGCTGCGTCACGACACATTCTACAACTACGTAATGTTTCTACTGATCAATCCTTTTTACCCGAACTATGTAAGGCTTGCAAACTAAGCAAATCTCATAGACTCCCTTTCAATTTATCTGTTTCAAATGTTGAGAAACCTTTTGATTTATTACGTACTGGTATTTGGGGTCCTTCTCCTGTCATTCTAATTCTGGCGCTCGTTATTTCCTACTGTTTATTGATGATCGCATTAGATATGCTTGGATGTTTTGCCTTAAATTGAAGAGTGAAGTGCAGGATGTTTTCGTTCATTTTCACAAATATGTTGCCAAGATGTTTTATAAAAAGTGTGCAATCAGATTGGGTTTGTGAATACCAGTCCCTATCCTCTGTATTCAAAGCTTTAGGTATTCATCATCGTGTTTCTTGCCACATACTCCTAACCAAAATAGTCGGGTTCAGCGGTAAAACCAACATGTTGTTAAAACAGAATTAGCTTTGCTTTTCCACTCTTCTGTTCCGTACAAATTTTGGCCATATGCTTTCCAAGCAGCTGCATCATTCATTAATTTCATGCGCACACTAGTTTTACATCAAAAATCTCCTTTTGAATCTTTATTTCACAAACTTTCTGCATACATCTCTCTCAAAGTGTTTGGATGTCTCTGTTTTCATTTCATACGTCCATCTAATGCCATCAAGTTGGAACCTCGTTCTGTTGAATGTGTATTTTTGGGTTACAGTCTTCATCATAATGGGTAAGTTTTAGACCTGACTTGTTAAGTTTTAGACATGTACGATTCGCTTTATTTTGTGCCGGGTTGTTCCCTATTTTGTTGCGAGTCCCTTTGAGGCGTGGCAGTTATAGAGTCCCTTTGAGGTGTTACAGTTTTGGTGCAAACCAAACTGATTTCCGCCCTTACTTGAGAGTAGGCCATATAAGTGAAAGAGGATTCATTGAAGTATAACAATATGACCTTTTGAAGGGCTGTGAAGAAGTGAAACTCCAATTTTGTGAAAACTTTTTTTTTTCAAAAAACGTAACAGAGTTAAATTTGTGAGATATTCACTAAGGTAGTTAACTACATACATGCCCATGTATGAGGATTTGAGAAAACACCTTCAAAGGAGGTGCACATTACTTTTTGTCTATAAAACACGATTACTCAAGAAAAGTTGGAGTATTTTCTCTCAAAACTAAAATCAAGTTTTTCACTTTAAAACAGGGAAGACAATATTAGAAAATCAGAAAGCATAAAGGTCAATAAATAAATACACATAATGAGATGTAGTTTTGCTCAAATTTATTAAATAAATATTGTAGAAAATAAGGAATTATTAGAAATTTTAGCTATGAGGCATACGTCTCAATAGAATGGTCTTGCAAAAGGAATGATTTGAACAATATGATTAGGATAATACTATAAAAAAGTTTGGTTCATTCTGATCTTTGCTAGTTCAGAGATAGTTAGAACTTTGGCTGTGCTGCCTATGTATATGTAGCGCAAGATAAAATTGAACCCCAATCAAAGAATACTCTTACTCTCAAAGAACATAAATTGAGCTGAAGTTACTTGATAAAGAAAAAAAGTAAGAAATTGTTAACGATACAATTTAAGAAGATGAAATTATGAGGGAAGGTATCCTAGTAGAGCAGCCCAGAAGATGAGGATCAAACAATAGTTTATCAGCTAACTAGGACAAAACTACAAGAGTGACCAAGTCAGTGCTACACCTTGGTTATGCTAATATCATAGTTCAAGAGCATTTATAAACCTTTGAACCTATAAGTTATGAAACAATGAAGAGAAGTGATAAATATTTCGTGGCTGAAGCGCCTGAATGAGGGAATGGAGTCTCTGTTACGGGCTTTAAGCCCACACACTCCTTCGTAGGAAAACAATATTCTAGAAGAGTCTAATTATTTAAGTTAATTGTTATTTCTTTAAGTCAGTTGATCGTTTTGGTAATTTCATATTTTTAGTGGGGTCCGCTATAGTTTATTCAAAGTGCATTAGCCTTAGGGTAGAAAATGAAGTCTTTTAGTATTATTCTTTCTTTCTCTTCTCTCTTGCCTCCCTATGAAAGGAAAAAAGGCGAGTACTCGTTCTAGAGATAAACTCTTTGACGAGGATCCTAACAATTTGGTATCAGAGTCGTGCCCCTTATCAGGTTTGGTGTAAATTCTCTGATTGCGTCAATTAAGGAAGAAGAGTCGTCGATGATGTTGTCGTTAAAGCAAAAGATGAAGCAACTAATGGAAAATCAAGAAGAGCGGGCACAAGCTGTAACAACCCTCATTATTATTTTAAGAATTTATGATTTTAAAATGAAAGTGTTTAAGATTTTTCTTATGAACGTTGGAAAAATTAGAAACACGTGGATGAGTTACGATTACGAATAATTAGAATAAGAATACTCTGTTTGGGGTGTATCACACCGTGCACCGGCCCAAGTGTTTGAGTTTGATTGGTGTTTGTTTGAAGTCGATTGTTTGATGGTTGCTAGGTTTAAGTAAAGTAATGAAGTGAGTTGGGTTAAATATACGAAAGAACTACCTTCACGTAAGTTTCGGTCGACCCCAGGAATTTGGAGGGGTTGACATAATTGTATATTTCGGTCGACCCCAGGAATTTGTAGGGGTCGACACAATTGTATGTTTCGGTCGACCCCAGGAAATTGGAGGGGTCGACACAATTGTATATTTCGGTCGACCCAAGGACTTACAAAGGGTCAACACAATGTAACCTTTATGTCGACCCAAGGATTTACAAAGGGTCGACACAATGTAACCTTTATGTCGACCCAAGGATTTACGAGGGGTCGACACATTCTCACCGATTCAAGATGAAAAAGTCAGCCGAAACGTAGAGAATTCTGATGGATGGATGTGAGAGAGACCTTGATGTTGTTTAATTAAGAAAGTATAAGGCATGGTCATCCAAAACGTGTAGAGTTTTCATTGGTGAACTTGAAGGAAATATTATTTATGGTTAATAAAGGACATAAAAGAAATGAGCTGCCATATCTTTCTCCCAGCCATGAACCCTCTTCCATTTTCTCCCGTTTGATTTCTCTAAGCTCGAAGGAGAGTGAGATTCGTCAAAGAAGAGAGGTGTTGAGAAAGAAAAAGGGGTGAGTTTAGACGTCCGTGAGTGAGTGAGTGAGTTACTTCAAGAGAGGTGAAGTAGAAAATCCAAAGTAAATTCGTGAAGGCTGAAGTTCAAGGTATTATTCTATCCTCTAAGTTTCTTTTAAGTTCAGTAAGAATAATATGATGATATTGGTTGACTTGATGGATAAAAATGAAGGATTTCAAGTAGAATGTTAGAAAATCAGTTGATTATGTGCAAGGTTAGTGTTTTTGAGATTCGGTCAAATTGTATCACGAATTTGAGTTTATATTCTTCATAAGAGTTAAAGTAGACTTTTAGAGTGATTTATAGCTGTTAGAATCACTCGATTTGAAGCTATCTAGAAAAAGTTATGGGCGTTGCAAGTCAGTGTACGAAAACTGTGAAGAGTTTATGTCGACCCCTTGTAGTTTGTGTCGACCGATAAGAGCACACCGTCTCTGTTTTGACGATTTATGTCGACCCCTGACGGTTTATGTCGACCCAAACACTGTTCAAACAATGAAGGCCCTCTGTTTTGTCAACATAAGTTGACATGCTTAAGTTTTATGAAATTGGTGTCTTCTAAGAAGTT
Organism: Begonia fuchsioides; assembly: GCA_003255005.1. Lineage (NCBI taxonomy): Eukaryota > Viridiplantae > Streptophyta > Magnoliopsida > Cucurbitales > Begoniaceae > Begonia > Begonia fuchsioides. The sequence continues at coordinate 4,671 of QAOC01007340.1, read as the reverse complement.
ATAGTAGACTCCTTAAGGAACAATTTGACACCTTAAGTATCAGGAATGGATCATTATCGAGGAAGTTATAGTTTTTCAAAGATGGAACAGAAAGTTAAGACTTTATGCAATTTCTGATCCTTTTATGATTTATATGCTTAGGTCGTTTATTGGATTAAGAAGGGACTCAAGTGGATTGAACCAAGAAAGCAGCTAAGGTAAGTTAGCATTAAGATTATTTGGCCCTTAAGTGGGACTACATTGCAAAGATTAGGATGATTGTTTGATGTGTGCTGCATGTTTGTTGCATGACATGTTTGGTGATGAATGCTTATTTTCATGTTATGTGATGTGATTTAAGAGATGTTTTCATAGTCACATAGTCATGCATCATAGTTTTGCAAAATGTCTACCAACTATTTTCATGCATGGTTTTACAACGTAGTTGGAGGTAAACGAGATATGATTGGTGGTATGGGACGCCAATTATGTTTCGTCTCCGATGAATTAAGAACTTGAATATCAGAACAGTAAAGTAAAGTAAATGGTTATTACAGGCCTGAGCACTCCAAGTAGTAAAGTAGTGAGCTCACGATCAGTAGAAGTTGAAGTAGGTGGAGGGGGTGTTCTTGAGATCCTGTAATATTTCCAAAGATAAAGAAAATATGAAACCTAAGAAACGTGAATGAAATTGTGCATTGTTTTAACGACATAGCATACTCATGCATTACATTTTATAGTTATGTTTCTTACTGAGCTTCAGGCTCATAGTTTAGGCTTTGCAATGTAGGGAATATAATGAAGGAAAGTGTGCCGATGACTGATCAAGAAGTTAGAACAAAGGGGTGTCCAAATGATACCGTTTATTGGGCGATGACCGACGGGGAGTGATGGGCACACACATAGTTATAAATCAAAATGTTTTGAAGGTTTTAAATGTTTCGTAGATGTAATTAAATGGTGTACCCTTATTTTTGTGTGATGAATTTCAAAGCTTTTGAAATGAATGTATTTAAGTTTGAACTATAGTCTTCCGCTTTAAATTTACGTTATTGAATGCTTATGTATTTAAGATAAAACATAAAAGGGTGAATTCAAATGTTTATTTACAAAGAGAGTATGTATGTTTTAATTCGACGATTTTCCTTCTAAACCATTTTATAAGCTAAAGATAGTTTCAGAAATTTAAAGGAATGAGTTTTCTACCAAAGTAATGTAAGTAAGTTAAGAACAGTAACGGACCGGTTCTCGGGCTGCCTGCGAGTAAGTAAAGTAAGGTAAAGTAAGTAAGTAAAGTAAGGTAAAGCAGAAAGCGGCATCTCGGGAATCGGATCGTTACACAAGCGAACCACGAGACCCTGATGGCTCAATTTTGTACGTCGTCATTCGGCAGCCATGGCTCTCTGCCATCAGCCGCACCACTCACACAAAACCGAACACCATCAGCCCCATTTGCACCAAACAGGCTGCCGAATCACGCAGCCTCCATTCACCAGCCCTTAGCGCCGTTGCCGATGCCAGTTTCCATAGCCTTGGTTCCACTGCCCATGTCAACGCTCAGGTCTTCAACCTAAGTCACGACGCTACCTACATCAACAACAAACAATTCCAGGGGCCCCTGTTTGGCCTCCTGATCAAGTAACTACAACTTACCAATTCACCCCCCTACTGGACTCCCTTGGCAACCGATAGAGGGTCCACCTCCATTGTTCGGGGGAGTTGCCTCGGGACCAAAAAACACCTTCCTACCGAGTCACCATTACCGCTCAGGCATCCCAGCAGTTTTCGACCATCGCCAAGATTATCCGTTATCAGCCCCGGACACCCAGGATCAGAAACAATTTCAGAGTGTCTGCACCAGAGCTCTATCAGTTAGTCTTGACCAGGCAGTGAATTTATTCACAACAGTCAACAGGACTTAGAGAGCCATTACGCGTGGAAGTTGAGCTCCATGACCCCCCTACACTTGAACGAGCGATGACATTAACACGTGCCTTCGAGCGACGATCATCTGTTATTTCCACCCTCGGCCCCCGCCGATTCACTCCACGGCCGAACCACACAATGCTTGCTTCCACATCAATACCAAGCACCCTTCCGCCCAAACCATCAGGAGTGCCGACTTTTAAACGCCTAACCAAGGCAGAGATGATAGACTGCAGGGCTCGGGGCCTATGTTTCAACTGTGATGAGATTTTCACGCGTGGCCATGTAGCAAAAACCTGTTCTTCATTTATCTGGATGGTGATTTTGATCCCGAGGCCGACCAGAGTGAGGATCTGCCAGAGGAGGATTCTAGTGAGCCTACCATCTCCCTAAACACCATATCCAACTCCTCTGATGCCTCTTCGTTAACATTGGAAGCTTTATTTAACTCTCAAGTGCTCCGCAGCTTGTCCGATACAGGCAGTACTCATAACTTTTTGTGTGTTTGTGCAGCAACACGTTTGGGGCTTCAATCCGCCTCTGCAACAAAGATGTCAGTGTTTGTGGCTAATGGTGAACGTGTCTGCTGTTTGGGACCTTGCCGCGCAATTTCGTTCTCTATCTCCGGAATTTCCTTCACCGCCGATTTCTTTGTGATCCCTCTATCATGCCTCGATGCGGTTCTTGGCGTCCAATGGATGCAGACTCTAGGCCCTGTCACATGGGACTTCGACACCCTCACCCTCTAATTCACTCGGCAGGGCAGTCCAGTCACTTTATCAGCAATACCACCTGGGCCAGCACCGACATTAGCAGCTTTTTCATCTACCGACACCTCTACCGATCATCGTATTTGTCTCGCACAAGTGATCGACCATGTCATCATCCGGCCCTATTGTTACCGACATATTTAGAAAGACGAGTTGCCCTATCGTTTATTCTCCGACAGGGAATTATTCGTCCGAGTCGCTCGCTATTCTCTTCACTGGTTCTTTTAGTAAGGAAACATGACCAATCTTGGCTATTTTTTGTGAACTATCGCAAACTTAATGCACGAACTATTAAAGATAAATACTCTATTCCAGTAGTCGACGAGTTGCTTGATGAGTTACACGAAGCCACCATCTTCACAAAGCTTGATCTTCGCTCAGGCTACCACCAGATACGGATGGATCCCCTGGATGTTGAAAAGACTGCCTTCTGCACCCATCATGGCCATTTCAAGTTCTTGGTAATGCCGTTTGAGCTGACCAATGCACCATCAACCTTTCAAGTCTTTATGAACAAGGTTTTTTGCGGATCACCTTTGTCGTTTTATTTTTGTTTTCTTCGATGATATTTTGGTCTATAGCCGCACCCCTGCTAATCACTGTCGCCACCTGCGCATCACTCTGACATTATTAATTCAACACAGGTTGGTTCTTAAATGATCCAAATGTGCATTTGTCGTTGCACATGTAGCTTATTTGGGACATTCAGTTTCTGCTTCAGGGGTATCAGTTGACTGTGATAAGATCAACACCATTTCTTCCTAGCCTACCCCGACTACAGTCATAGCTCTACGAGGGTTCCTCGGCCTAGCAGGTTATTATCAAAAGTTTATACGAGATTATGGCAGCACTGCTGCACTCTTAACAACACTTCTCCGTCGCAACGGTTTCCACTGGACGGACGAGTCTCAACGGGCGTTTGAGACACTCAAGAGCACCTTGTCTCATGCACCAGTTCTCCAGATGCTGGACTTTTCCACAGATTTTATTGTTGACTGTGATGCCTTCCTTAGGCTCAGGCATCGACGTTGTACTTCACTAGGAGGGTCATCTGGAGGCATATTTCAGTCGCTCTCTCGCCTCTCGTCATCGTTCTTTGGCTGCGTATGAGCGTGAGATGATCGGAGTAGCACAAGCCATCCAACATTAGAGGCCATATTTATGGGTTTGGAAATTTTTTGTTTGCACGGATCACTATAGTTTGACATTCCTTCTCAAGCAAAAGATTGCATCATCTCCCCAGCAACACTAGATTAGTAAATTGCTTGGCTATGATTTCTCCGTTGAATACAAGTTCAGAAAGCTTAATGTCGCAATTGATGCTCTCTCACGTCGTGACGAGCCATCACCCCAGCTCTTCGCTATTTCTCGGCCATTTACTTCTATTCTAGAGGAGATTAGACGTGATACGGCCTCTTTCGATGCCACAGGTCTCTTACTCCAGCTTGTATCTACAGGGGCATTATCTTCCGCATGGACTATCACGGATGGCTTACTATTCTGCAATAAGCGTGTCTATGTCCGCCCGAATTCTCCTATTACGTGCACCATCTTGGCAACAATTCATGATTCTCAGCATGAAGAGGCCTAGAAGACTCTTCTTTGGATACGGGCTGACTTTTATTGGCCAGGCTTGCGGGCCTCGGTTGTCTCCTATGTGTCAATCTGCTTGGTGTGCCAACGCCACAAGTCTGAACAACTACAACTTGCCAACCTTCTGCAACCACTGGACCTTCCAAATATTGTTCGGTCGGATGTTTCTATGGATTTTGTCGATGCTCTGCCACGTTCTAATGGCAAGTCTGTTATTTTAGTGGTGGTGGATCGTTTTTCCAAGTATGCTCATTTTATTGCTATGTCACACCCATATTCAGCTCCTTCAGTGACTCGTTTATTCTTCGAGCATAATGTGCACCTCCCTAGCATTCCACAGTTCATTGTTAGTGATCGGGATCCAGTTTTCACCAGTCATTTTTGGCAAGAATTATTCCAACTA